>JAUZNJ010027811.1:0-16535 GCA_034780135.1 Jordanella pulchra | reverse complement strand
TTTTTTTATTTTTTATATATATATATATATATATATATATATATATATATATAGATAGATAGATAGATAGTTTACACATGTGTGTTGTAAAGGTTTAAAGTCTAAAAGTTACGATAACTACATACAGTATCTGTGCTGTTTTAGTGCAATGAAAGTGTAGGAGTAGAAAGGATTACTTGATATCCGTTTCTTCCACTCCTACCTTTCTGACAAAAGCTGTTGTCTTTCTCCACCCACATCAGGTGCATTTAGCATGGCTTTGAATGCCACGTTGCCATGTTTTATTTAAAACTTTGTTGGTTGAGAAGTCCTTCACCTACTATCTGGGTATGGGCTCATGTTTTAGAGATGTAAGCTTTGCAAGGGGGCTGGAGAAGGGAAGAGGTAAAGTAGGTGGGGAAAAGGGGGTGTTTTTGTTTTGATAGACTGTATAGGAGTAGTTTTCACTTAGCATTTGAGTATTAGTTCATGTTTCAAAGAGAAACCTCTCCGATTTTCTCTAAAGAATAAAGAACTCTGTATGTGCTCTTGTATATCTGACAGCCGAATATTGACTTGTTTATCTTTAGCAGGTTTGTTTTTGGTCTTGTTTTTCAAGGCAGACCTTGAATCTGTATTGGATTTGACAGTGTGAGGTATTTTACAACTATCAAATGAGAATCTGAGAGTCTGTATTATTTCCAACCCTTTCCTTTCAAGAAGTTAGTTCAACTATTTGGGATCTCACACTACAACAAAGACAGATATACAGTACAGTGTCAGGTAGAAGCATTTACATCTCTCGAACTTTCTCAAATTAGTTGCATTATTTTCAAAAGATACGTATTTAATCAGGATATTATGTAAGGAAGCTAGCACATTTGCAATGTGGAAGAAAAATTACACACTACATAGTTTCAAAATGTTTTGCAGATTAGATAAATGGTTGTGTTTGCATTAAACAAAAAATATATCCCTGTTTTGATGCAAAACAACCAGCCCTCCTGAGTCTAGAAACATGATGATAGCAACGATCTACTATTGGAATGCTTTAGGTTGAAGGATATTTAGGCAACCCAAATATTGGGTTTAAATTTATCTTTCACCTAGGTTTGCCATTAACTTTTTTTTGTTTGTTTTTTTTTTTTTTTGAGCTTTTTATGGCACTAGTGGCTTGTTTTTCTGACAGTAGGCTGACAGGAAAGGGGGTATGAGAGAGGTGGAGAGACATGCGGGAAAGGACCACAAGCCGGATTTGAACCTGGGTCACCCGGGTCGAGGACTAACGCCTCCATACATGGGTCGTGCGCACTAACCACTGCACCACTTGCACGCCCGTCATTAACTTTTTAATGCAAAGATAAAATGATGTTTGTCTTTTCATGCCCCATATTGATGTATTACATATACAAATTCATTCGAGTGTCATACGAAAGGGCCAAAATTTACAAATTCTGTTATCTGACCACAGCTCCTTCTGCCTTATATTTGTTTTGTTCTACAGTCATTTCATGGAGCTTTCTAGCTTTTTTGTGCACTGGAATTTTTTTAAGTGTTGCAAATTAGAATGGACAGAAAATCAACCCATACCAGACTTTAAAAGGGCATAGTCAAGCTTTATGTCTATACACCAAAACTAAAACATTTAATTTAATGAATAAATAAGGTAATATATACCAAGTGTCCTTCTTGATATTTTTTTGAAAGTACTTTTTGAGCTAAATAGAATTGCAGCACCAGTTGCATTGAGTAGACATAAACAGACCTGTGCACAATCTACTGGCAGTACAATAGAAAGCCAGATGGTAACAGTTCATGCAGCTATTTAATAGAGCCCAACCGTCCAACAGCAATTTGACCAAAATATACACATATATAATAACATAAACTGATTTACAGCAACTTTAAATTCTGGTAAATTCCCTTAAAAATAGTATTGCTATCCCTTTTACACATATTAATAAGGCTGTTTACTCGCGCTTCCATCAAGTTCAGAGCCACATCTGAATACCACTGCTGCCTTAACATCCTCTTCAGTGGACACCACTGTTGATACTGTATTTTTAGCACTATTTGAGTCTTATCCTTTTTGAGGTTTGATTTTTTTCACACTGGATTTTGGACTTCTTCATTTCAGAAATTCACTGGGAGGTGCTCAATCAATCAATTAATCTTTTAATCAAGCATTTGGTCAAAAATGAACATTTTTTAAGTTATCCTTTTTTGAAAGCAAGGAAAAAAATATTCATAAAGAAATAAATAAAAAAAAACACTATTTTCATGAATTAAAAATATAAATGTAATATTTTATTACTTAAATAAATATGTAATTGTTTCTTTATTTAGGATAAAAAAATATAGTTATTGATTTGATGCATGCATCGTCAGTAACATTGAAATTGTTACATTTAGAAATACACATCTTGCCACTTTTTTATGTATTGACAATGTGGCACCTTTGGCTTTTCATATATGCTCCAGTCACAATTTATACTCTTTATAAATGTCTACTTGTGTGACAGGTTTAACTTTCAGCACAAAATGTTTAGGTCAAAGTCTTTTGTAAGCATTCAAGGCTGCACAACAGGATTATCTATTTATTCACCTCTACCGCTGCACCTGCCCTATCCCATATATGCAACCATGGACGTACCTGGTAGTCATGTCAGTCAAATTAGAAACAGTGCAACATCTTTACAATACCAATAGACTGGTAAAGATACATAACAGAATCCTGACAGAAACTGTTGAGTATTTGTGATTTCAGTGCACTTAAAGAACCCTGATGACAGCCTGCACAGAGAGCTGGCTGTCTGTAGGTGGGAGCAATCAGAAGTTAAGCTGTACCCGTGGCTTGAGACGTGTTCCTCAGGTGGGAGTTGCTGTACCATTTCTGTCTGAAGGTGATGGAGCCTGAACAAGTTCGGAGGGGAAAAGCCAGCCTCCATATTTTCCTATCTCTACCTGCAGCACAGTGAGCCTTATGCATTTTACCAGAGCAGCTTAATAAATTCTAAAGAAGCAGCATCTACACCCAAACCACTTTGAAGGACTTGGAGGTGGTGGTACTTCCCCAGTACTGTAATGGTAACCTGTGGTAAAAAATAGGAATTAATGTAACTTTAATATTAAACCTACAGTATTTATTTATATTTTTTTCGGCATTATGCGAAATGTGCACATGGTAAAAATAATTTTCAACAACTTAACAGTCCAATGCTTTTTCTCTAGTTTTTGGGACACTTTTTGATGTACCAGAGTCTTGTTTCTGTAGTGGATCACACTGAAGAATTCATTCCTGCCCTGAAACTGATCTTTGAGCCATACCCTGGCATGGTTTAACAGCTTGTCTCAGAATAGTTTATTAAAACCCTGGAGTAGTTTATCCATTCTGGTAAACAAGACAGAAAAATAGTATGTAAGGTAAGAGCAGGACATTTGGAACTAAGTCTATTCACCCTTTGCTGTTCCTTAATGCTGTGAATTTGGGGTATTCTACTCTTCTTGTCACACCAAAGTTGTATGCCTCCAGGTGACCACCTTGCACTGGTATGCTCTCTCTCAAGATAAAGACACTTATTTCTACCCATATCCTCAACTACTCACATAAACACATCCATGCACAAACACAAGGATACTAGTGGATGAAGGTTATATTAACACAGGTTGTTATAATATAAACATGACCTCCCTACTTTAATTTGGATTTAATTGAGTTTCAATAAAGTCAATCATGCAATTAGGACACTGTTTCAAGGTATCCTTTTTTGTAGAGGAAGCTACCCTGGCACATGTATTGTAGACCAGAAGGTAAGTATTGTTAGCTTTTATACCTAACATTGTTTTGCATGTTGGCAAAACAAGGATTACATATGGGCTGAATGCAAATTCATGCCACACTTTCAAGATTTCAATTTGAAATATGAAAACCATTTGTCCATTGCCTTGCACTTTACATAACACCACAATTAATTACATGTTGGAAAATGTAAAATTGTTCAGTGGGTATGAACACATTTGCCAGGCTGTGTAAGTAAATACTAATTTATCAACCACAGAAATTCTTTAATGTTTCCTGTACAGAAGATGGGCTATTTGTGTATCTAAGGTTAAGCCCAGTTGCCCTCAAATATACACCAGGTGAGAAAATACTGATTAAACCCCCAAGGAGGTGAGTATAAAAAAGATCTCTAAAACCTCCTGATTGTTATATGTAGCAAAAGGAAAATTAAACACTGAAATGTGTCAATTCCTAAATTAGCACCCCATATTTTAGTGGTATTTCCACAGTGACACACTGCAAAGGCCTCAACAGACAGGAGTCATCTCACTTGTTGTCAGACAGGCCTCCTGTCACCTCACTGCTGTCTTATGAATTTGCATGAAGTCTTGACATTGTTTTCCCTGCTTTTGTGTTTTTTGTCTGCAGCTGTTCGGAGGATTGCAAAACAATTTAAACCATCGAGTTGTAGCTTATTGGCTTCCTTACAAGGTCAGCATTCTGCAAATGTACTGATGGACAATCTGTTCTTTTTTTTTCGTAGTGGTTAGGAAATTATTGATGCATCTTTTAACGACAGATGTTTCACCCATAATGAAATGATAAATAAATAATGACACTTGAGGAAGTAGGGAAGTGGCAGGCTTTATATATAACTCTTTGCACTCACCTTGCAGGTTTTATTTCAAGTGAAAAAGTTTATGCTGATTCTTTCATTTACTTCTCAGCGCCCCCCTCTGTCTGGGCAGCAATAGTCCTACTTCTTGTAGACTAAACATAAAACCAGAAAGCAATCTGCTTCTCCTGGATATTTTAGAAGAATCTGACAAAAAAAAGAACTCACATCAGCGACTTTTTCAGATAAAAGCCACGTCTCGCCAAGTAAAAAGAAGGATCTATCCTTTTTTTTAACCTCTTTTTGCCTTTGCATATGTTAGACCAGCTTGATTAACGGCCAGGGCGGCCAGAAGATAATTATTTTATTGAGTTGTGGAAGAGGCGGGATCCCACCTCAGGGATTTAGCTTTGGCTTTGGCTGCATTATAAAAAAAAGAGGAGTCCCACATGTGATTTGTGATTTCTCTCCCCTCTCTTAGTGACAGAAGGATGAGCCCCAGGTAGGGGTGGTCTCATCTCTCGTCCATCAATAAGAAGCTTACTAGCAGTACTGGAAATGGGAGGGAATACAATAGCATTGCAATTTGATTTTAAGCCCCACAGGTCAATCTCCTGAACCCCCCATTTCTAGGACTGCTTTTTATCTTTCTTTCTTCTCATCCTTGAAGTCTGCCTCTTTTAGTTTTGTCACCGTGACTCTATAAGTCTAATTTTCTTTTCTTTTTTCTTCTGTTCCCATCAATTTTTCCCCCCAATTTCTTTCATTTTTCTGCTGAATTGTTGATCAAGGTGTGATTTCAATCTTTTTAAGCTTCATCCATTCCCGCTGGTTTATGGTATAACTGTTTTCACCTCTTATGGAGGACAAAAAAAGAGAGCCTCTTATTAAGAAGGGATTGGATTTACACATTTAATATTAAACATGATCATGTAACTTTTTTTGTTTCAAAATTTACAATGTATTCAGTACAACAATTCAACAATACTATATGAATCCCAAAAGGGGAATTCAGTTTAAATCTATTTAATTTAGACAGTTTTTCCTGATGACTTTTTAAAAGACAATTTGTTTACTAATTTTATAATAGCATAAAGACGTTTTAAAATCTAAAACATAATGTAAGAACATAAATCAAAGTTTTTTTTTTAAGTAATATTTTAAAAATCTGGATTTAAATCATTTTGAAAGTAAAAGCTTACACTTTCTTTTGGTTTGATGTTAAAAGATTCTTTTTAAAAAGGAACATGAATGTGTTATTTTGCAGTAAACCTATTATTTTCTTAATAATTATACTTACTGTTGAACTTAGGAAGAAAACTGTAATTCAAGTTTTACATCGCAAACAGAAATACCAGCGCTTGTTCATCATCTCATATTGGTTTGCTCCATGATTCATCAATTGATTTATTTAGGTATTATCATTAATTATTATTATTTTATTAGTTTTGCTCTTTACTGAATCAGACAGTACTCCCTTTAATGTCTGATTAGTTTATATTCTGAAAAATCTCCTAAAGCGTTTTTAAGTATCACGAAGAAGGTTTAATAAGATTATACATTTTCTTATTTTGTGAAATATGAAAATATTTTTTTCACTTAGACATTGAGCTCAAGTGTTTAGGCTACCTTTGAAAGGCTTATTATTTAGCAGCAAATCATTACCGTTTTGTCTACATAACTCATGTCTTTTTATGTATCATGTCTCAGTATTGAGAAGAAGTGAACTGTCAAGGATGTAGCTTCTGGGCTTTCTGTAAGAAAAAAAAAAAGATCTTTATTCACTGCTCTGAATCAACGGCAGGGCAGACAACAAATTGGCTCCTTCAAGTCTCCCTCTCCAAATGCTAAGGTTAGGCTTTAATTGTGGCACCTGGGTCGAAAAGCAGCCGAGTTATAGACAAAATAGCAATGCTTGTGTCAGTGGACGTGTTGTGAATAGTTCACATAATACCAGTTTATACACAGTGGACACGGAGGCAGCCACCTTTGCTCCTCTCCCCTGTTCTCGCTGAATAAGAATCTGACATAAATTCTGCACATATAAAATTAGTAAATGCCACTGTAGCCGTAGTTAAATATCACACAAGCCCCCAGGGAGGGGAGTGGGAAGAGGGGTTGGTTGGGAGGCGGAAACACTGGCAAGTTACCTTGGCCTATTTTTTATTTTTTTTATTTTACACAGGAGGAGGAAAAGCAAAAGAAAAAGGAGGGGAAGGAAATTTGTCTGGAAAAGGAGATGGTGGGAGGTAAGAGAGAGGAGTGAAGGGAGAGGAAACAGCTGTACATCATCAGAGTGGGCGGGGAGCTGATTGCAACTGAGGACAGCGTCCAGATATGGAGCTGTCACCCTTTCCACTCGTCCCTCTTACCATGCTACATTTCTTTGCATTAATGTGAAACTATGAATTAAAAATAGTTTGTTTTAAAGCTTTTTCAGTCCTTATCATCTTTCCTCATATGTCACAATCATCCCGAGTATCTAAAAGACCAGCCTTACCAGTGCCATACTAGATTCGAAAAGATCTTAGATTACATATAAGAAAATTGGGTGACTTGGTGATTCTAAATCTAAACTTGAATAAATCATTTCAGCCAGATAGTCAAAAAATATTATTTTAAAATATTACATTAAAATCTTTTGAGTTCTCCATTTCACACTTTATTTCTAAACAGTAAACTAGTAAAAAGCTGGTAGAGCTCAATATCAAATGAGGGAGTAACAGGGTAAGCATCATTAGGTTAGAACCAATCAGATAGCTATGGATGTGACGGAAAAACCTCCAAGTCTCGTACTCTGTCTTTGTAACGTTGTGGTCAGTGCCTTTACACTAGCAGAAAAGCGCTGTTACATTGTAAGTAAGTCGGGCACCGAGAGTGACACATTGTTAAGCTCCGCCTTCCACGCTGTGATTGGTCTGATAATGTCTGGCCGGAGTAAACTGCTGTTTTCCAGACTGAATTATCCTCAGTGTAATTCAGTCTGGCTGGCGAGGCTAGTGAAGTGCTAGGGTTTAGTCTTTATCTGAATGTGATATCCCCATTTCACCACTGGATGACAGTAATTCTTAGGTAATATCCCTTTAAATGGTACAATTGTGTTATATTCTGTTGAACATGTAGGATATAAAAAATAACAATATTGAAGCTGTGATGTTAGCTGGTATTTGGAAGAACCCAAATCAGATTCTCTTTCAGAGCTCTGGATTTGCCTGTGCTAATATATATATATGCTATATATATATGCTATAGATATATATATATATATATATATATATAGTTTATGCATCACCTTCCCTTTCCCCATCCCCTTTTCTAATGCTGTCCTCTCATCCTTCCCCCCCTTTTGCCAACAGCCTGTTGCTTCCTCAGCAGGAGCCTGGCAAAGTGCCACAAACCTCCCCTTTAATTTACCAAATGATTGCTAAGTGCTGCTCGCGGTACACAGATGGGCACTGTTTACAGCAGTTAAGTGACAAACTGACAACCATTAAACTATTAAAGCAGCACAGCTCTGTCGTGAATCGACTACATGGTTTTTTCTGCTGTATCTGGCTCAATTTATGACAAAGCAACTGGTTGTGAGCTTGCTGTTGGCATTTTATCTTAATTGAAGTGCTGGTCTTGTGCCAACACTAAGAGCCATGATGCAACAGCTTGAAGAGGCAAATGAATATTTACAAAAGGACATTCAGTAAATTGTTTTAAGGACCAATCTACATCGTAAAATGCTGATATATGTTATATGTGAACAGCATGAAGAGAGAATCTATTTTTTGCTGCATTCATTGCTCCAACTACTGATTGGCATTAGATTTTCAGTTAGAAAGAATATAATGACTTTTACTTTAACAGGACTTATGAGGTCTTTGGAAGAGAGTAAAGCCCACAGCATCACAGAATTAGAACCATGCTTAATAGCAGATAATGGAGTGCTCTCTAGCAGATTTATCTGTTTTTTGTTTGTTTTTTCTTTTCTTTTTTAATGACAGACCCGCAAAGATAATCTTACCATAGCAGCTAGTTCCCATAACATTTAGCAAGCTCCATAAATCTTCAATTTTATGTATAGTGTAGAACAGAAGTTTTCAGTTTCTTTCCAAATAACTGCTTGGAATCCATTGTTCATTATGGAGACATGCTGACCCAAGGAATGCCAGTCTTTTTTTTACTCTCCCTACTGAATGAATGTAAAGTACTGAAATGAAAGGTTTTAGACATTTCCATCAGGGTTACCAAGAACCCATGCAGGCATTAGCAATAAGATTTTCATATTAAATATTTTGTCACTTCTTTTAATTAATGGAAGCATTCTTGTGTTCAATTTATTGTATCACTTATTGCTGCTAACACAACTTACCAGTTGCAGCAGGGCCTAATTTGGTGGTGATTTTCAGAGTAAATGTTATTCCAGTTGCATGCATCAACGCCACATGTTTTTTCATTAGATATTTTGCTGGAAGGGAGGAGCTGAGATTCCTTCCTCAAAGGGATTGTGTTAAATTACTCCAAACCGTTTAGCGTCCAGCACGCAATGGCTTTTCCCAGCCATATGGAACCATTTACGGATTGTTGATGTACAGAATCTATAACAAATGATAATGATTTGCAGGTGTGGAGCGGATGAGGTGTGGTTTAGCTCGACGGTTTGATGGCTTCAGCATGAGCCGTGTTCCTTGATTCTAATGCTTCTTACCCACTAACTAATGAAATCTGATATTTATGCTTATTTTGCCATTCATAGAGTGTAAACTGGGGGATAGGTTTAATATGTGCAAAAGAATGTTAGAGTAGTTCTGTGGAGGTTCTAAAACAGCTTAAGCCATCAGTTGCTTTATGCCTAAAGGATAAAAAAAATAACCATCTTGTTGACACATTAAATAATAAGAAAGCAAAGAACATCGAACCAGACTGTGGGCCTTGTTTCCAACTGTCATCATATTGATTTACTCATTCTAATCAATAGAACAACACATCCAATACATTGACTTTTCCGAAGCCCAGAGCCTTAATTAAGCATAGGATTGTCACACATTTACAACAGCTGTACACCTGTCAGATTATGCATATGTATATCGTCTTCAAGAACAAATTGCATACAAATGACTTTTTCATATTGTGACAGCTCCTTTTTCTCCTGTCGCCTCTGGGAATATGAGATGTCTGGATATGGAGCTGATAAACAGGAGTTACAGGCAAATTCCCTTTCTTAACACATAGAAAAAAATGCCAGAGAGCTGCGCAAGCTGGTTCAAACAAAACCTTTAAAAAGGGAAGAAGCAGATGTGCAATAACTTCTATTGCATGTAAAATACCCTCTTAGATATGTAATATACCATCACTGACCACATGAAATTGTATTCAAGCCCATGACAAATTGCATTACAGGCCAAACGAGTGAGTGTTTTAGAGGGTCCAATTTGTCGTCTCCAATAAAGGCCATTGTTTCTCAAAAGTCTGGGCTCTTTGCCCACTTGTTGTTTGGAGCCAAACTGATGTAATGGAGGTAATGTCTGACAGCTGTCGGCGGCCGACATGAACTGAGTCAAATTCTGCATGTCATACTGAGTTTCTGTGCATCAATATGTAAAAGGTGAACGGGGCAAAAGAGAGGCTGTTATGCTACAAATTGATGACTGCCTGCTCTGGTAACAAGGGGCCCCATCTGGTGCAGCTTTCCCCAGGCTCCATGTGCAGACAGAGGAACACTGGTTGAAGGGGAAGGTGGTGCTGCCAGTTTGAGGGCAAAGGGGAGTATATGATTGTAGAGGGGACTGCTTTAAGGGCATTTGGATGAAAGACTGTCTGGGTTGAGACAGCCAGTCCTCAGGAATGTGGTATGCAACAGATTGTTTTCTACAAGTAAGAATATTAATAGGGTACCAATAGTTGATGATCAGTATTGATGTTATTCATTTATTTGAAAAAGCTTGTATAATCGATTTTTGCCTGTTTAAGAATATACAGTATTTGTGGTGAGAACATGGGTGGGGAGGGGGGTGTAATTCCAACCGCCAGTCTAACGTCAGTCTGGCCTTGTCAAGTTTTAAATGGTTTTGTTCATTAGGCAATCTCTCACTGGAAATACAATTTATTTAATTAACATAATTAGCAGATATGCTGCAGTAATACACATTATCACCTCAAATGGCTGGTTCAACTTCTTATTTTTTAGAAAATATAGCAAAAGCTTGCTTGGTAAATGCATGCCTCAACTAAAGATATCCAACAAGTGTAGATAGAACTAAATGGAATCGGTGACATTCCAATAAACGTCACATGGCAGACAACCTGTGTCAGAAAAAAACACACGTGTAATTGATAAAAAGAACAATGGCCTATTAAATCACTTGGGTAAGGTATTCTAATCCTCAGGATCCACAAAGTCCCCTAGTTGTTAGAAATTAGTGTTTATGTTCTGAAAAGGCAGCTAGTACCTGGTTCGAACCCCAAAACCTGCCGCTCTGACTTTCTGAGGCCCTTGGCTCCTGATTGCTCTCTTGTCCATTGCGGTGATGGATTAACTGCACAAAACAAATGTTGTCATAAAAGTATATTTAAATAAGTAAGGGCAATACATTTTTTTTTCATTTACTTTCTATCATGTGCATCGGTTATTGCAGCATGTCAAATTATTAGGGTTCTAATGCAGTTTTAGGAATGCTGTAAACAATAAACACCCTCCTTTCTTCTTATAATATTTGTAGCATATTTGGGGTGTCCTATGATTTGAGATTTTTATGATCTGAACTGATTTAAAATAAATGTAAATGTAATTAAATTGATTAAATGTTAAATAATATCCCAATTAGAGCCTTACTTTCACAGAGAGGGTTCATAACTAAGTGCTTCTGGCTTGTTTTTTTATGCCTCTTGACCGATCAATAATAGTTATGCATTTCCATGTAGCCAGCTAAGAATTGTTTGTTACTCTCTACATAACCTTACGCCTTACTCATGAGGCAGATAAAACCCCTGAGATTTTTGAGGATTCTAGATATCTGTCACTGATTATCCAGCAATTAACGGTGTCTGTTTGATTTCCTCTATTGATTAAAGGAAATCCCTAATCAAATAGGCTTTATTGATGGAACAACACAGGCCACTGGTCCCTGGATAAACACGACTCCCCTAGCAGCCATTGTTGTGAAGTAGTGACACCAAACATCATTTAATCACAACTGAAATTGTGTGTTGGTATTTTTTCCACTGAATTTTTATTGTATATTTTCTTTTTTATTATTATATTATATTATGTTTTCTTTTTTGTCAGTACTTACTTTTCCCCACAAAAATCTTCACACATCCCTGCTCTGTGATGGATATATGTAACGTAGATTAAAAATTAAAGGTCTGGTTATTCATTCACAATAGGAAGTTATTGCTACTTAGAAAAGAAATTGCTCTTTCTCTTGGTTTACCGAGGAAACAAGATTCATACTGAGGTTTTAATTTCATTTATGTTTTTCTGATTTTCATGCTGCGACTCAACGCTGAGCGAGTCAAAGAAATATGGTAAATAATCTACCAAATGACATCACATCTTGCTCCCTCTCTGTCAACTCAATTTGAATATCTTTTATTTACACAAACATCTAGTCAGCAATAGAGTAAGCAGTTTGTTTACTTAATATGTGTTCTGAGAATCGAAACACTTGCAGTTGCATAATTCATGCTGTTATGAGGTGTTTGTTCACACAAACCACTGCTTTGCAAAATGTTGTGGTGTCGTTTGTACATCCCTGCACATCAAAAATACACACGGAAGGACTCCCACTTTCTAGTCACTTACTCACTCTGGCTTGCACCCATTAATATTGCAGATCGTACACTGGAATGACAAAGCTTTGCTTGTGTGTGTGAATGTGTGTGTGTGCATGCTTGCATCTGGCTGTTTTTGTTAGAAAACAGAGAAAGCCAAGGATTTTTCTACTTCTTCTTCCTTTACATCCCTGCTTCAGGCGCCCCACCCTCCCTCTTGCCCCAGCACCCACAAAATTAATCCTCATTTTAAACGTCTGCTCTGGTAGAAGATCAGGACCAGGTGAGAGATAGTCTTCTCTCCTCGCCTTTAGGGCATCTTGAGCTCCATTTAATCCAAATGCCAATTTGTAGCACACAAATAGGAAGAGGATGGAGTCTGGGCGGCTGACTTGTTTGGGCGTTTTTGTGCTCCTGGTATAAAGATGTGGGACAATCTGGATGTGTGTGTGCACGTAAATGTGAGTTTTTCACTATGAGGGGTTTTATACTCGGCCGTCTCAGCTTGGTACATCTATAATTGGAGAGAAGGGAGCGTCCGGAGGTGTGGGGTTGTCAGTCACTGTTTGAGTTGCCCTGGGGCCCCTGGCACTCCTGTGGGTATCAAAGTGGTGCTAATTAAATGTGGGTCCCGCTGCACCGCCCTCCACATCATAGGGCAAACAGAGAGCCTAGCTAGGCTGTCCTTTTCGTGCCTTTGAGATGCTGCTTCTTGCACTAATTACCCATTGTCCAATTGACTTGCCCATTCTACGTTTCACCCCCTATTCCTCTACCAAACTCCCCATCCACATCAGAGCTCCCCCCCACACCATACTTCCTATATTTACTACTTTATATTTCCCCTGCCCACTCTGTCTTTGGCTTGCCGGCCTAATTAATCTTATGGAAATCTCCTCCAGCCAAGGTTGGCCTCCGATATTTGTAATTTGATTTGCGGATGATAAAAGTGAAAGCCTGGTTCTGGGATGGTAAGGGAATAGTGTCATTTTTCTGTCCTCTCGCCTGTCACCCCCCCCCCCCCATTCCTCCACATCCCAACACTCCAGAGATGTGTGGGGGCTATCAATCCTTCCCACGTGCCCAGCAAACTGATATCCCAGAAAATTAACTTCAATTAATAACAGAAATCCCCTGATATTGCTATGGAGGCAGGCCAGGGCTTTGAAGGAGAACCTTCAAAGATGCCTCTCTGCAAGTCTTTTATAGGCCAGCTGGGGAGGGGTTTTCTTTTCATTATCATCAGCCATCATTTGAAATTTTTTTTTTCCTCACCATAACTGTGGACATTTAAATAACACCACTGTCAACACACAAAGAAACAGAGAGACAAAAATCAATTAGATTTCCTCTGGCAAAACAAAATGACTGCTCATTATAAAAATCCACAACCTGGCTTTCGCATGGATGTGCTCAAGACCTTGTTTGTAAAACTGAAAAGTTACTAAGAACAGAAACCATATTAGCATACAGCCATTTTATTCTGACTTTGAAAACCTTGTGGTAGATTTTTTTTTATTACTATTTGGGCATCTGTTTTTTTTCAAGCTTTTACAGCACTAGTGGCTCGTTTTTCAGACAGTAGGCTGACAGGAAAGTGGGTATGAGAGAGGGGGAGAGACATACAGGAAAGGACTACAAGCCGGATTCGAACTCGTCGTGTGCGTCGAGGACTAAGGCCTCCATACAAGGGTCATGCGCGCTAACCACTGCACCACCTGCACACCCACTATTTGGACATCTCCCAAATTACAGTTTTAAATATTTTGCAGTTGAATGAATTCCTACACTTGCTGACGCTAGAAAGAAATAAGGTAAAAAAATTATATAAAAAAAAAATTTTTATTTAGAACACTCCTTCATTTTTTTCTTTGTTGATATAAATTCTTATTGGCAGTAAGAGAGGAAGTAGCTCATGAGTTGACCGGCTACCATTAATCCAATGTTCTTTTGAAAAGCAGTATTCTTTATATATGTTGGGATTGTTTTCTGTTTCCAGAGGGCCACATAAATCCTAGAAAGTGATGCCAAAGTGTTTGCAATTTCCCTGGCTAATCAGTACTACTACTTGTTTACTTACTTGCTTTTTACTTTACGTATGGTGTCCCTCCAATTTCTATTAATTATAGAGGTAGAAATCTTTCCTTTGAAATATGAAATGAAAGTTCAAGAAAATATGTAAAATATTTGTTATGATAAAGACAAATACTAATACAAAAAATACAAAAAAAATATTCTTTTATTGTACAATATCTCAGAGCTTCTCTCTCAACATCCTTTGTTATGCGATTGATTCTAACCTGATTCTTCTGCTGACTCTATTAGCTCTGTAGACTGAAACAATGTGAAAAAGGTGTTGATCAGCCTGGCTGACCAAGCTAGTTGACACTCAACAACAACATCCTATTGTAGAGTCTTAAATGGCATAACTCATACAGTATATGCAAGAACCCACTCAAATAAATGTGGTATTTATTCTAGAAGAATAATATCACATCACATAATGTTCCTCTTTAAAGTTAGTTTGTTCAATAAAAAACATATAAAGAGAAGAAGAAAGCTGAAATCATTCAAAGTATAGATTTAATGAAATATTTTCTACAACTTCAAATCCTAATGTGACAAATACGTAAGTCAACTATAAGGCAGAATGTTGAACACAGGAAGCGAGATGAGCATGGGAACAAACAGGACAATTAGGGAAGGAGTAAATAGAAGATCATGAATATACCTGGTGGAGTGATGATAAGAACAGTGAACAGTTGAGTCTAATTAACCGAACTAGCTGCCCTAACGTAGGAAAAAGGGAATAAATACTAACATAGATAAGGAATAGATAGGAAAAAAAAAGTTGAAAAAAAAACTAAGAACAAATGAATGAAAACAAAAAATTAGTAAATTACAAAATAAACCCAGATGACACAAACTTCAAAACAACAAGAAATAATGAAACAAAAGGACAAAGTTATTAAGTAAGGCTGAGGTGAGTTTTACTTATCTCAACATACAGTATTAAACTGAAACCACATTTAAATATCACAATGTCTACAGCTGTCAGTAATAGTTAAAACATGAGGTTACACATCTTCATCAGGGTTGTCAAAACATGTGAAGATTATTCAAAACTTTAAAATTTGTTTTAGTTTTATTGAATTTAAAATGTAATCCTCAGTCCCTTAAAATATTATTTTTATTGAAAAATGAGTGGTGTAGTTTCACCACATTAGAGGACAGCCTGCAGCTATTAACCCTAACCCCCCTCGCCCATGTAACAAGTTTGTGCATGGTTGTTTTCTGCTCACACAAACCCTTTAATATCTTTCCCCTCAGAATCGGCTGCTCTCTAAGTGGCACAAATATGACAAATACACCATGCTTATCAAGTCAAAGTCCCCTGCTACCCTGTACAATAAAACACAATTCTGTTTTCTTCACGCTGCCTTTCTGGAGTGCTAGTATGCCATGGTGGTCACGTCTGGGGAGAGAGCTCTCTGCTTATTTATTTGTGGCTGTTTCCTCGCCTGTCAGGATAAAGAGGGCAACACGGAGCCTGTCTGAGAACATAATTTCACTTTGAGTGCCTTAGCCTGAAGCGCTGAACACAAGCGCGCACACACATACTGTACACACAGGCTCACACTCCCATGCAGAGAGAGTGGCTGTTGACCTGCTGAATAATGCTTTTAGACTGCTAAAGCACTGCACAGTGCAAGTGTGTGTTTGTGTTTGTGTGTGTCCCTCAGAGTGGGTAGTTAGCAGCTTAACCCTCCCGCTGACTCCTGTTAAGGGCTAAAGGGATCCGTGTCAACAACAAGCAATAAAGAAGATGCCTCTTCCAGAGAGATGCGCCGGAGACGCAAACACATAGCGGCCAATGCACAGCCATATTGTACACACACATACATATGAACACATGTACACAGAACAGGCTTGGCAGGTCTGAAATAAAATATAGATAGAGGTAAGAGTGTTTGAAGGGTCTATTAGTGCAGGCTGTAGGGGAGTGATAGGGGTGGGATCAGTGTCACAGCTCCTCTCGGCTCAGCTCGGCCTCGCTGCACACTGTGGGGAGCTTGGAGGCCTGCCAGCTGCCTGTTTACTATCCAGACATGTGTTTGATATTGGGCTGCCTGCATTTGATGGCACCCAATTCCTTCTTTGAGAAAAAAAAAATCTCTC
>JAUZNJ010027810.1:0-16537 GCA_034780135.1 Jordanella pulchra | reverse complement strand
ATATTATCGTTTATCGCAATAACTTTTTGAGACAATTAATCGTTCAGCAAAATTTGCTATCGTGACAGGCCTAATTACACTATTTTTATCTGTAAGGCAAATCTTCAGTGCTTATTTCTAAAGGATGTGGGTTTAGATAAAGCAGCAAGGGGGAGTATGACTTATTAACTCAAATTTTCCACCCATGTTGCAAGACTTGCACAAACAAACCGCACCAAACCAAACACACCTTCACTGGTACAAAGGGAGACTTGTCTCAACATTTCCCACTGGAATTGTAACTGTACTATCCCCCAATCTGAAATTAAGACCCCGTGGCATTTCCTTTCTCTTTAGTACCAAAAACCTGCCTTTCAGGTTCAGTTTCCGATACATAGCAGTTTAATGATACCAGACATGCACGACTACTCTCACTTAATTAAGCGGTGCCATCGGCTTGCTTAACGACCACTTCTTATTAGGTGAGAGCAAACAATAAAACCCTGTATAAGCTTGTCGGGCAGGGAGCGGCATGTCAGCGTGAATGAGTCGTTTGACCTGACTGCAAAACAAGGTACACACACAAGCACGCACACTCATATGCAAACATGCCGAGTTCTGTAACAAGAGAGCAGGTAAGCAAATCTCTCAGTGCGGCGTGTCCAGGCAGGCCTGGTGAGGAAGAGGATACACACAGAGAAACTGGTGTAGTGGAAAAGTACTGCTGCTGATCCCCACTGGGACAGGTCATAGGTGTGTGGGAGTGTGTTCTTTGTGAAAAAGAGGCAGGGTGGGAAAGTGTTGACTCAGGTACATATATGTGATGGTTTCTGTGGGTACTATTTGCTTGAGATCACTACTGTGGTGCAAGAAGTCATGCAAAACTGTGGACAAGAGTAATTCAACACCTGTGAGAGGCTGGCCCCTATATTTTCTGGTTTTTTACTTTTCCCATCTATATTTCTATGTACATGAACTGTACAGTACGACCAGCAGCTGCTCTTTTGTGCGATCAGAGTGATGATATAAGTCAGATAAAGACACAAATCTAAAAACAAATCAAGCTTACACAGCTGCTGAAGCCTGCACAGCAGAGGTGGTTTGAAAGCGATAAAAAGCCATGTGATAACACTGGTGACAGACAAGCCTAGGTACATGGAAAAGGAGACATCGGTGGGGGTGAGAGGAAAGCAGGTGAGGGTGGGAGAAAGCACGACATGCAGGTGTTGTCACTCTTCTTTCAGGCGTCTAATTAGATATTGAGTGTCTGCGTTCTGGCCCACACTGATAGCACTCTAACAGATCTCAACATCATGAACTGCTAATAAATCATATTTTCACTGAAGGTACATGTGTGGATAAAGGTGTTATTTACAAATATGAATGAGAGCATATTACAGAGTGTGACTCATAGTGAAAGGAAACGCGGCCAGCTAATCCTCATTGGTTTACAGAACTCTGGGTAAGGAAATTGCATACTGACTGTGTGCCAAAGACAATGTATCATAGGAAACATTCACAAGTTTGGCACTATTAAAAATAAACATTATGAAATACTCATCTGTAGAAGGATGTGATGCCTTGGAGAGGAATTCATGTCTTTCTTCTTATTACAACTACAAACATTTTATTTAATAAGCAAACAAAACAAAGAGCAAAATTATGAAGAGGAAAAAAAAATCAAATAACATACTCTGGTTTTGATTGGTTGCAGAACATTGATACATATCAAATGTTTAAGCTTTCGCAAAGATTCTTGATCAGATTTGGGGTCAGGCTTTTTTACTGGACCATCCTAATTAAATTAAATCCATGTCATTCCCTTCTAGCTGTATGTTTAACTTCCAATCCTATCTCTTGTCTTTTCAGTAACTGTGATTATTGTTGTTTTTTTTAAGGTTTGAACTGTTTGCTATGTTCTACTCCAAAGATGGTTCTATGGCTGATGAGTATTAGTCCTTCTTCACAAAGAAGCAGCCCAAAGAGACACATTTTGCTCCCCAGAAACTATAGACTATCTCCCCCCCTCCACATGACTTGTGGCCAACTGCACATGGAGCTGTTTTGTACCCGTTCATAAAGGTCAGTGTGTAGGATGCACAGCTAACAGTTGCCCTGCCAACAGATTTTCCCACCAACTGACACCAGATTTTTTTATATGTAACAAAGAAAAGCATGATCCACACCTTTCAATCTTCCAGTGGTGTGTTCTAGTTTCAACCCACCCTCAAAAGCTTTCCCATTTACCCAAAAGTTAGATTTTTATGTTTTGTTTTTTTTAACAAAAAGGAACAAAACTCATACATTTCCGGTCACTTTTCTAGAATCCATCGTTCTGGATTTGAATGAAACCCCAGTAAAATGCATCAGAGTCTGACTTTGTAACGTAACAAAATGGAAAACTGTCAGAAAGCATGGGAATGTTTTTCCAAGTACTGTAAAGATGAACATGTCTCTTGTTATCCTCACTTTGTGTTTATCTATTCTCATTTGTCCTGCCTGTGTGTTTCTGTGCAGCTATCCAGCTGTCTTCAAAATCTCTGAGTAATTCAATGAGCCCCCTCTGTACTGAGGAAGGAAATAGAGACTTGTGGCTGTAATTACATACACTCACTCCCCCACAAGCACATTGGAACAACAGAATGATGGACACACTCTTCCCTTACATTAACGGGGAACAGTAAAATCTCAATGCTATGTCATAAATTATAGAATAAAGGCTAATATCATGACACACATTTGTTTATTACTGGAAATATCAATAACTTTGAGCTTCGTTTTTTTGTTTGTTTGTTTTTCGATTTATTCCCATTTCATTCTGCATGTCTGCATAGGCCTGACCTGCAAACCTGCTGATTAGTGAGGATGTAAGGAGAGCAAGTAACCATGGCGAGCAGCGTGGCTGCTGACATGGTGACGGCGCTCAGCGGTGGCCTGGTACTCTGAGGATCCTCTGATGTTACCTGGGATGAGGAATAATTGATGCATCAGTAACTGGACACCCCATTCACCGCAGTTTTTTTCTAGGGCCACTGATGGATTCCAAGAAGTGGTTTGTGTTTTTAATGTGCTTATGTCTGTATGTGACTGCGTGAGCAGAGGTGAGTCACCGAATTGGCTACAGTCTGTTTGAGCAGCATCTACACGCACTGCGGCAGTGGGAGACAGACGAAGATGTGTGTTTGTGGGTAGGTGGGGGGGGGCATAGCAGGCATCTTATCCTAATATGATAACATAATGAAACAGTAAAATGTCCAGATTTCAATAATGTCTACAAAACATTACAGTTTTGTTTTCACTTATTAGTTTGAATGTCTTTGTTTCCCGCCAAAACAGCAAACAGTGCACACTTACAGTAAACACATGACATTTTTGGTCTTTGGTGAACATTGGGAAAACATGCGCAGGTTAGGTGTGGCACAATCATGTCAAGCATGTTAAAGGCCACAGGTTGGAGCATGCATACTGGTTATGGGTTTAACGGAAAAAGAGAGGCTGTTTTGTTTAAGTTCCTCTTTAACACACACAGTCGTGGTTTTGCAGCAGAACTGAAATGGATTTTTATTTATGTGAGGAAAAGGAAGTGGCAGTTAGCTGGAAAAATACCAGGATACTGAGATCTCTTTACAAACAGATGGTAACTTCTTAATGCCAATGATATCACAAGATTTTATTTAGAGGTACAAGAGCAAAAGTGGCTAAATGCATGTCCCCTCCACACTTTTAATACTTTTATTTTGTATTTAAAGGCTTCTGAGTGCATATTTTTTCCCTTCTGCTTCACAGTCATACACTACTCTGCAGTGGTCTACTGCATAAGGTTTTCTGGTTAAATATAAAGTAAAAAAACAAAAATCAGCTGGTCTGAAAACTCACACATTGTTTATATCAGCTGTACTTCCTCTATTGGATCCATTAGCAATCACTGCTGCCTCTCTGCTCTGTTCCCTGAGACCATCATCACAATATCAGTCAATGGACCACAGATAAATGAACAGGAAACACGCAGAGTATCTTCCTCTTTGTTTTTCAAAGCGGTTGTTTTTCATCCGCTCTCGATGTGGTAACCATGCATGCAATGTGTGAACCTAAAACCAGATGCGAATAATTGGAAGCTTGGTTCTCAGCATCTTAAAGGGTAACTAGAGGTGGACATTTGATCCAATCCGGGTCATCTCTTTACTTTGTTCTATGTGAAGGACCTCGACCTTCCATGTGCGTCATTATTGGGCTGCAATATGCATAAAGCTAAAAACCTCTGACTCAAAACAGTAAACTTCCAATTAGGGATGTCTTTGTATTTATTATGATGTGACGAGGTAACAAAATTATTACCTAGCAAGTCTTTAAGAGAAACGTTATCTTGACCTTGGTCCAATACAAAGGTTGTTCAAATTGCTTTTCCCCATTATAATTTTACCATCCAAACTCCACGGATTTATGTTTCTTGCTTAAACTTTTTCCATGTTGCAATGATCCACTGTGTTATTTAAAAAAGGGCTGCATGGAAAAATACAGACTTTCTCTTACTATATGAGTTGGTGTGACGACAGGTGCTTTTAGAAAAGGCATAGAGGTTTGTTTAATTATGAATGGCAAAGTTACCAATTTACCGTCGGGGCTCATGTTACTTTGTTGGCCTTGTTCTTTCTATAAACTGTCTAATGAAAAACAGGAAAGTAGAATCTTTAGCAAGCTTTAATCGGGCTGAATTTCTAGTATTACAACAGTGGAATGGAAATGCACAAATAATTTATCACTTATTATGTATTTCTGCAACCTCACAAGGTCATTGAGCCATCTGCCTGTTCTTGCAACTGGAGAGAGGGCTGTGGCTGAAGGAGGTGGAGAGGGGAACAAGGGACCTGAATGCTGGGATTAAGAGGTCTGATTGAAGCACTGAATTAGCCCGTGGTATGACTCGCCTTCTCCCCTGTCCTTGTTTGCACATCCAGGAAAAAACAAGTTTATAAATTAAGCTGTGTTTACCTCGAGGCTGGGGAAAGTCAATGGGTCCTTTATGAATGCTTTGAAAGAGGCTATTAAATAATTGTTTGCTTTTCTGCGTAACAGCAGCCTTGAGAGTAACATGAGAAACATATAATTTTCTTTTAACCAATGGAAAATACATCAAAAACAGATGACTTCCTAAACTCGGAAAGATGGCGGGAAATCTCTCAAGATGTTCAGATTGTGAAAACAGAAAAAAAAACACCTGAGAAATTTCTGTTGTTCAGGCTTTGTGAAAATGAATCACATGCGCCTGGCTGATGAAATAATATTTACGCTAGAGAAATCTTTAATTAAAGAGAATGCGGACGATTACAAAACAGTCTGAAAATCTCAACCTCTAAGACCTGCAAACATAAAGAGAGATTAACTCTCTTTAGCTCTTGATCATCTGCCTTGTGTTCACTCTAAAGATAAGAATAAACAAACCAACCAAAACTGAAAATCCCTTCTTAAACTGTAGTCCCTCTCATCCCCTCGTTTCTACGTAGATTCCTGCAGCCCATCTGTGTATCCAGCCATCATCTTTATCTGTTCAAGCAACAGAAACTACAGTGTATCTGTGGGACTTTATCAAGTCCAGTAAGTAGAACTGCGCAGGACTTTAACTGGATTGGATTAGCATTTTAAATCTTGGCTTGAGTAGGCAGCAGTGCATCCTGCCAGGCTCGGAGATGGAGCAGTGTGTGAGTAAGTAGTCACACATATGCTCATACAAACAGCGGCTATATATATGACTTTACATCAGGTTTAAAACATGCATCAGTGCCACCATACACCTCTTGATTTTGTCATTTCACCTCCAGAGACTCTTCAGTCACCGTAGTCAAATAAAACCTTAGTGTTGGCGTTGGAACCGCTTCATCCAACAAGAACAACATTTTTCATACCAGATAAAGAGCTGCTTTTACTCCAATTTTATTTTTCCTCTATTTTATTGTCTAATTCATGTAAAGCATTTTGAAATGTCCATGTACTTAATTGTGTTTACAAATAAACTTGTCTTGCTTCACCTACAGTAATTAAATACAATTCAGCATTACTTTAACTGTGGTGAGTGTTGATAGACCTCTAGTGAACAAAAGCGAGAATACCATAAAGAAAGTCCAAATTTAGTAGTTTAACTTTTCCTGCCCCGCCTTATTGTTGCAATATTTACACTAACTCTTTGCTTCTTGTTGCTCTGGATTAAAATCAGCACAGAATTGTGAATCCAGAACGATATGAAGTCTTAAAGCCAAACTTGCAGAATGTTTTTGTTTAGAAAAGAAGCCAGACCCAACCAACTCTCAGAGCCTTCTCAACCTTTCAAGTAAAAGAGGCAAGTTCAGGAGAACAGGGTACCTGTGGGGATACGGTCAGTTTCAATAAACAGAAATCACATGTCGAAGTCAGATTACAGAAGCAACAAAAAGATTTTTCTTTTGTTTGCTAAGAAACATTTTGACATGTTTTAGATTATTCAATGAATAAAGTTGCATGTTTCCTTGGTGATTATTACATATTAATAACTCATCTGTACATTCAGTGTGGGGAATTCTTTTTTTAGTTAATTCACCGTAGACGATGCTTTGGTTGGTTGGGTTAAACTTGATTTTTCTTCTAAAGGCTGTTGTTAAAAAAAGAATTAACTTTTTCATTAAGATATTTTTGAATGCAAGTACATGAAAATTTTTTTAGCTAGTATTTTAGTGACATAATGTCACAAAGAGGGTAACCATACAAAAAAAAAAAAAAAACAACAACAATAGCCAGAACAATGAAATGAGACATTCATAATTGAAAACATATCAGTTCAAGTCAAACTAAGACCTCCTTGAAATGAGATTAAGCTAGGAAATGTATTCTAAAAACAAGATTTTGTGGTAAATAATACTTTTAAAACAATAAATGAAATCTTTTTTTCTATATAATTGATACCTCATATTGATTTCTTGATAAGATATGAGATAGATTTGATTGTTAATAATCAGCAGGACTGACAGAAATATGAACATCAGTATGTTTTAAAGTAGTGTATTTTCCCTACACCCACTATGTGATTTTAAGCCAGAATCTCAAATATTGTTTGGACAGGATACAACAAGAAATCAAACAACTGAATGAAAACTTTTACTTTTTATGACTGATCTTCAAACCTAAATTAAAGCAAAACAAAAAAACAAAACAAAAAAACAAACACAATTTGCATTTAGCAGAAAGTTGCATCTGTGCAGAGTGTAGATTTAGTCACAGAGACACATGCATCTCCAGGACAACACCTCAGCTAGTCATTTTGCTGTAGTCAAGCAACCTCCCCCTCCTGAACCGCTCTCTTTATGGGAGGCATGTTAAGTTGGAAACTTTTGGCCATATCAATCAGTAAGTCTAATGTAATCATGGTTTAAAGAAATCTCTTGAAGAGACAGCTTGACCTTCAGAGGAAAGATAGTTTCACTTCTGTGTAATACGGGACATGTAGTCTGGAAGTTAGAGAAGTGGTACATTGAATAAATACATCTTGGGTTAAGTTTTAAAGGTACAGACTAGATACTCATAGATAGTTGTATGCAAAGTTTTTTATGTGAAGGTGTTGATAAGTGTTGGCTGGTTTTGGTTGCTGGGAGATATTCAAACCTGCCCTTTAGAAAAGGGTTAGTCAAGTCGTACTTTTACAGTTTCTGGCATTTTTTGTTTACAGAAATGTGGCTCTCTGACTTGGATCAACTTGCTTTGGGGGCATTTTCTACTAACTCTGACAAACAATATTTAAAGAAGTTCTCTATGTTCTCTGTCTGTTTTTTTTATTTTTTTTACTGCGTGAGAATATGGTTCTGTGCTTTTTAGAATTATCACTACAGGAAATCACTCATAATTATTTTTGGACAAGGAGTTCTCATTTTTCAAGTTACATATTCTATTATAAAAAGAAAATAAACGGAATCGCTATGGTTATGTATAAAGTGGAAAAATGAGATCAGGGATGGATGTGGGAAAAACAGGCCTACAAACTGGTACAAGGTTAAACTAACTGATCTGGAGTTAGTTGGGTTTACAAACATCCAATGTTGTTTAAGCATTTCTTTTATTTCGCTTTAATATCCATAAACCAGTTAATCTAAAAGAAAAAAACATTTAGTTTAAGTCCACAAATGATCAAACCTCATGACTGGGTCAGGTCCAGCTTCTGTGACTAACTAAACATTTTCTGCAAGTCCAATCTCAGCGATGCTTCCTCATCTGAACTTGCACTTCCAACTAGCTTATTATTGTACAATTGTGGGGGACAGCGCCACCAGACGCAGGGGTTTGCCCCGCAACCGCAGGGTCAGTCCTCAGCTCCAGGCTGTCAATGTCTTTGTGTCCTTGGACAAGACAGTTCACCTGCTTGCTAGCACTATATAGGTACAACCTATTTTCCATTTACAGCAACAGGGAAACTGAAAAATGTTATATCAAATTACCTGTTTTGGACTTTCTTTCCTGGGTTCACAAGGTAAAGATCAACCAGTCAGAGAAAGACTTGGGCTTAAAGAAGGTATCAAGTTGCAATATGAGGATGGTATATAACCAATTTATGGCTTCACAGCATCAGAGATATGGAAAGTTTTGGGAATGACTTTAGTCATAACAACTATTGATCATGCAAAGCAGTATGTTTTTTGATCAATTATTCTTGTAGGTAATCTAAGGGTTTATAACGGTTAAATCATCATCTGATGTGAGCAACGAATATCTGCATATGAACATCACCGTATATTGTCAACTATACTAGTGCTTATATCCCACTAGGATGTAGCCGAAGCAATAGGACCCCCAATGTGACTTTTCCTTGGCTTTTGATTTATTTAAACCATATAGCGAAGTGAAACACCTGCAGGTTTGCTGCTGAAGGATGAGAGAAAACAGAATGTTCCTGAGCTCTGTTCTGACTGTTTGTCTTCTGCTTTCTATTGATCGGCAGCCGTCATGTTGCTAGAAGAGAGGAAGCGTATTGACCTTAACTGAATCCCAGGACACATGGAAGGGAACACATCCTATATGAACCTGTCTGTATTGTTAGGGACTTATCAGCCAATGCAAAGCACCATGCAGCAGGAGCAGCACTCTGCACCAAACTGAGGGCTGGGCCTCTGCAGCAGTAGCATCAGCAGCCACACAGCTCCTTTATCAGCCAGATGTCTCCGAACCCTCCAGACAAATTAGTGGTGAAAATATAAATGCACTCTTTTCTAGAAACCTATGAGCCTTACAGGGGATCTAAGAAAGATTTACTCTGATGCAATATGACCTCCTCACAATAACTTTGCTAATTCTACTAATCTTTATCATCAAACCTCCCCACCCACAGCACACCCTGGAAACCATCTGTCTCCTCTGCCCCTGATAACCAATCCCACATGGTGCAGCAGGAGGAAACAAGAGCCTCTGTAATGTGAGCTTCAGGTCATTATCCCGTAACAGGATATACAGTCACGCAGCCCTCCCCCTCTTTTTATGCATACTCTGTTGTTATCGCTTTGACTGCCTGTTTCTCTCTTTATCACTATACCTGCAGAGCCATCCCATCACCACCATTTGCTGTGAGGCCCTGCATGCACAATCCTTCTGTAAAGTGATGTTTAATTCCCTGGAAGGCAAAGAAGCATCCATGCAGGGAGGAAAGGGAGCAGTGTGCAAAACCAGGAGGCTGTGTGAATGAAAATGCTTTTCTAAAAAGGGATGCTTTCTAAAATTAGAAATATCTACATATGCATCACATCTCTTAGTTCCTTCTCTTCTTGACACAAGAACATAAGGAAGGGTAAGCTTTAGCTTGTCCTCCATACAGATACCGGCGCTGTCCCTTTTGTGCGTGGCTCCGGGTGCCAGCCTATCACAGCTCTGTGCAGGGAATTTCCACGGCAGAAGCCCCGCCCCTGATTTGACGCAGAAACCAGAGTCGCAAGCGATGCCCCTTGCGGCCTTGCGGAAGGACAGCCGCTATAAGAGGACGTTCACTAAGAAAAGAGGAAAGGAGCGTGAAATGGAAAAGGAAACTGAGCATCTCATTATGGGATTTCTGGAACTTCTATCCATATCTTCAGGGTCACCTCATCATCCTCAATAGATTACCACTTCTAATAACTTGTTTCAACAATACCAGCACCAGGAGGGACACACTGTGCCCCCGACCCCCCAAAGGACAAGAAATTCCCCTTCACATCACTACAGCAACAGCCAAACTTCCCCCCATAAACCGCAGTACGTGCGTAAGCACCCCTGTTCCCCGTTCTTTTGTCTCGTTTTGACGCAGTGTCCGCAAATACAGCACATTTTAAAGAGACTATCAGACGGATTCCTCCTTTCCCGGTGCTGCAGAGGATCCCGTCCTCACAATCCGTTTGCAGCGTCACGCCGCCGCGGTGGGGATTGAATATTACAACTCGCATCAGCGTCTTGGTGATGTAGCAACGAATTGCGCAAAAAAAGGAAGAAGAAAAAAAGGCTATTGTTTAACATCCGAGCTCCCACCTAGTACATTTCCATCAAGTTCTGCGGAGTCACCCACTGATTCATTCACTGCTGTAAGTTCAGCCAACATGTTCTTTTTTTATGCGCGCAAGAAGACGCGGTGTCCAGATCGCATCGTTTTCATTAAGCTGCGCTATTTTACCAGTAGTGTCTGACCCGTTGGCTCGCGATTATCGAGTCCTTCTGTTATGTCACAAAATTAAGGAGAAATAAGCTGGTGAGGCACTTATTCCTGGTAACCGCATTATGACGCACGGGTCATTGAGGGTGCCGTAGCTCCAGCTGACAGCATCCAGAGCTGAATGCCTTCAAAGGGGACTCAGAGGAGAGGAGGAGGAGGGAGGGAGGGAACAAATTTGCCAAATCATCGTGAGGAAAGTGATGCACAAGTATGTGAATATAATATTATAAACCTGTGATGGAGATAACACGTGCCCTCCATCTATCACCCCCCCAAACACAGGAGCAATCTGGAGGAATAAACCGATTAAGGCCTACTGAGGCTCGCAAGGTTATGGTCACAGTAAATCAGACACTTAACAAGACAACCTTTCCTTGTCCCCTGCTTCATAGCAAACCCCACTGCCGCCTTAAACTGGATCCTAAATGAGGTAAAATAGTTAAAGCTGATGCAAAGGTGGAAACCCAACAGACCGGCTGTGCTCTGGAGCTTCTGGATGCATCATTTTTTTGTCGCAGTATATAGAGAGAGCAGAGTAAAACAGTTCCGCATTAGAGTCAATGTCACTGAGACACAGAGGCTACACCATGTATCCGTATTACATCACTGTTCGCTTATTTTTGTGATAGTTACTAATAAAAGTATTGAGTCCCTCCCTCGCTTTTCTCAGGCCACTTCCACTGAGCTACCACGCAGTTAAGAAAGTTGGAAATGGTGGCTCTTACCCCCATGTTGGCGCAGTTACTCTTCTTCTTCTCTCAGGTGATGCACCGCTTGAGAGGTGTCAGAACCTCACGTTGAATTAGTCAGTGTTTAAATGCCTCGCCTTAAAAAGCAGAACAGTAGAAGCTCAGTTTGTTTCAGTTTTTAAACGGAAAGAAGTTAACTGTAGTTTGGGATTAAATAGGTGGAATGATGATTAGCTCAAACCTTTAACAAAAAAAAGGTCAGGCTCTCCTCTTTCTTTAGTAAGAAGTTCCTTGTTTTAGATAAAATGCTGAGGTCTCAAGCGGAGCATCACGCGTGGAACCCTCCTCTTTCCTCTGCTCTCTGATACTTGCGGTGAAAATGAGCCGGTAGAAAAAAAAACGGAGCGAGCCGCACTGCCTAAGCACAAGATGCTCCTCCGCGGCTCTAACGGCTGCCGCAGTACCCCCTTTTTCACGCTGCAACACTCCGCCGAGGCAAGAGGCGCCTCGTTGAGCGAATGAGAGAAGCGGAAGGAGTCGACTGAACCCGCCCAAAGCCGGCCAAGGCGACCAATCCGAATCCCGAGCGTCTCATCGGCGATGGAGGTCACTAGCCAATCGGAAAGCTAAGCTGCCCCTCCTGCGTTACTGCAGAATCCCGCAGCTTCCACCCAGCAGCATCGCGAGTCTCTAAGCTGAAATTTCTTTATATAAAAAAAGGACGCATAAGGTTAGAAACCCAGTCATCGTAGTTGTGATTGTTGTATATGTTCTATTCTTATTCAACGCCTGAGTGTTTTGGTACTTTGCATGTCAGAATCACCCCTGAATGTTTCCTCGTCGTCCGGTTATCACCATGTCCTGCACTCCTCCACATCTCAGGAGTCGGATGATAGAGTAATGTAGGTTATGCAAAATGTAAGAAAGAGCAGAATGAGAACTTGAGTCAGAGAGTTGTCATCAGAGTGTCACTGCTCATGTTAGAGAGCGCTGCAGACATCAGCCGGCAGCCATTACTGCTTATATCAGCACATGTACAGTTCTGACAGTGCAGAGTCAGCGATTTATATGAAGAAGTAAGGCAGGTGTAGCTTGGTGGTAGAGATACAACTGTCCAGTTTAGCTGGCATTAGTTTCTCACTTCAAACAGACATTTTGGAATCTGAAACATGGTTATTTGGAGAGCTATACTTTGTGATTTATGGAATTTTATACATACAGATATCTTTTGTGTTAACAAAGGCAAAGATGTTTTGGAAAGAGAGAGAGCATTGCATGAACATGGGGGGTTCTGTAACAGTGCCAAAGACACATGCAGAGGACGTTGTCCTTACTAAGGCTGGCCTATTTGAAGCTGTGAGCCTGTAATGCTGCAGTGAGAGCTTCAGACACGCACACACACATGGAGTCTGTAGAGTTGCATACACAAGCATGCACAGCAATGCCTGATTAAAGCTGTCAGAGTCACTCGTGTTGTCCCTCCAGCATGCTGTTGCCATGCCTCGTTGCACTCCTCGCTGAGGGCCTGAGTGATGACCATGCAGTACCACTGAAGCATCAGCACGGGGTTCGCTCCAGGTTAAAGGACACTCTGCTGCAGCAGTTCTCAAAAACGTGCTCTCACGACACAGCTGAATGATTATTCAGGCTCTAATGCACAAGCTTCTCCTGAAGTTTCGTGTTCTCTGTTGCTGTGCAGTGCTTTTTTAACATTCTTGGTAAACTGGGATGATACTGAGATAAATTCCCCCTGCAGACCAACCAGAAAAAGTTAGAGGTCACCATGGTTTTAAGATTATAAATTTACTCATCAACTTCTTCAGAAACTTTGAAAGGTTTTAAACATTGATAGGTTCAAATTTGCCACTTTCTTAAGACATTTAGGCACTGACTCATTAAGGAAAATATATCTAAAGTGACCACGCTACATCACGTGCCTCTCTGTTCTCTATATGCTAAAGTTGACTCTATATTAAGCATTTTAAATAAGCTGTTTCCCTTTTCAAATATTTCCCTGCTAAACAACAAATACAAGTTTACCAGTGAATAGAAGCAATATTTTTTTCTGTTGTACGTTAAGATAATTTGACTTGATTTGATCATTTCAACTCACCCGTTGCAAGAGTAAATTTTAAATGCTACATGACCCTTGAGGGCTAAATTTGAAAAAGAATATTGACACAAATAAAGGCAGCTTTTCGTAGCTTCTCAGTTAGTGAACACTTTAATTTGAAAAGCTAGTGCATAACAGTACAATATCGCAAAGTCAGAAAAGAAGTAGGATGAAGCCTTTCTTTTCTATCCTGAGATAAAGATTATCCCTTGACCCTATGTTAAGCTTCTCCTTACGTCAAACAAACTCATGTCTACATCTAAACATCCGCATAGGACTTGTACTGCAAGAAAAACGTATTGCAAGGTATTAATCTTAATTTTTCTACTTTTGGTCATTGGAATACCTTATAAAGTGATGTGTACATTCTTAGACAAGTAATAATCTGAAAAGTTTGGTCTGCTTTTATGTTTAGCCTCCTACAGTTAATACTTTGTAAAACCAATTTGTGCTGCAATTAAAGCTAAAGATCTTTTGGCATCTGAATAAGATACTAAAATTATTCCTCATTCGTCTTAGTGTAAAAGATTCGAGCTCAGTCAGATTGGATCGAGATCATTTGCAAGCAACAATTTATAATGCACTCCACACAGGTGGACTCTTAGGTTTGGACTTTGACTAGACCATTATAACACATAAACATGCTGAGATCTAAACTTTTTCACTTTCGCTCTAGCTATATACTTGTTGATGGGCTGCTGAAAGGGGAACCTATGCTCCAATCTCAAGTCCTTTACCTGGTCTTCACTAAGGATTTTCCTGTTTTTAGTAGAATCCCTCTTTTTTTGTTCAATTTTCTTTAATAAATGTTATAAATTAAGTTGGATCCACTTGATTGAATTACTTGTTACCAATTGAAGCAATTAATTTAAGTTGGAGCAGAATTTTCTTTTTATAGTGTTGTAAATATCAAATGAGGGTTTTTATGATTTCAAGCATTGATTTTTTCCTCTCCTTCATAGAGCTGTGCTTGTTGAGTGCAGCATTAATAGCAGTCCTGTCCACAGACTCTGTCCAATGAGCTTTGGATCTATGAGTTACTGTTAGCCTCTTGGCTGCTTCTCTGATCAATGTTCTCTCTGCCATGCTTGTTACTTTAGATGGGCAGCCAGGTCTGGCTAGTTTTAATGTTGAGTATACTCCTTTTTAATTTTCAGATGATAAAATTCACAATGAGATGTTTACGGCTTTGGATCTTGTTTTATACTCAAACTCTGCCTTAAACTTCTTTATAACTTTCTCCATTCTTCAGTCATCATTATTTATTTTGTGTGATAATTAAAAAAAGCAAAAACCAAAACTCTAAGTCCCTGCTCTAAAGGTAAACTCTAATGAAATTATACACACATGGAGTCTGTTAATAATTTTGTGATTTCTAAAGAAGTTTTTTGCTCTAACATTTATTTTGGGGCATCAGCTATCCCATCTATCTTTATAGATTTTTATTTGTTGAATTAAAAAAAAAAATTGTCCTTACACTTTATATCCATGTTTTACTTTAATGTGTTAAAAACATTAAAATATACAAGTTTTGGATGTTTTTAGTGTGATAAAAATGAAAAGCATCCTGAAAAGGTGGAAGTACTAATGCTTCTGTAATACTACTACTGTACATCCTTTCCAATACATAGTTATATACAAATACCTACTCATGTACATCCTTACATAATTAATTCATTGATTCATACATATATATGGACAGAAGATAAATAAGTGATAGGATGACTTCATAAAACCTCCTTCCTACCTGCATAACAATAATTGCATGTCATCTTTGAATCTATTTTATATGAAAACAAACCCACTGGTGAGTTTGGAATAAAATAGTTATTTAGATTTAATTGTCAGATTCATGAGGTCCATGTCCCTGATGACTAACATATTAATTAATGGTGCCAGTAAAGATCGGGATGCATGGAGGGTATCACTGTATTCAAGGGCAATAGTTTTCATTGAATGAGCAAAATAAAAACTGAATGAAGAGGAAAGTTCCCTTCCGCTTTCTTCGACTTTCTTTGACAAATTGATTGAGCTTTCTGAGTAAAGATGGTATTGAAACAAATTAGTCCTTTAAATAAGAACTGAAATTCTAAATAACTTTGTTTTTGTTTTTCTTCATAAAAACACCTTTTTTTTTCCAGACTTGTTTTTCAATCAGATGTCCTGTTCAGATAATTCATAAATAATAGTTGAATCTAAAAGCAGAGTGGTGCTCACATATGTTATGAAACAGTGTGGTTAATAAAGTTCTTTCATCATCATCCTCATCATCATCTCATTTCAAAGCAAAATGGCTGCCTGCGTTATCATCTCCTACACTCTGTCATGCCTTCATGTTGCACCCCCTTTTATCAGCCATTTCCCCCCCCCACACACACACACACACACACATACACTGTGCATCGCTTTCCCTCCTCTAGTGCATTCTTGCACTAGAGGAGAGAGAAAAAAATGCCCAATTCTCCAGCTCCAGAGCAACAGCAGTCAGATGACCTTGCCTCTGACTTCTTCTGCTGAGTCAGAAATTGAGGGGGGTTGGATAAGAGAGGATGCAGGGAGACAGAGAGAGAAATAAGGTGGATGAGAAAAGACAGAGGGGTAATGCATCAAGAAAATGACTGCTCCCCAACTGCTTTAAATGTTAGGAAACTGGTTTGATGTTGGATTCCTTTATAATGGCTTTTTTTTTTTTGTTTTTGACTTGAAAATCAGGTCAGCACAGAATTGGTTTCCTGGAAAAATCCTCATTCGCATGTGCTGCAGTAGACATGAGAATAGGAATGGGGTACGAGAGAGTTTGGCCGAACCATGTAGTGTGTGAGTCAGAGCTGTGGATGAGTCGTATGTCACAAGGTTCTAGAGTCAGAAGTCGTGTGTCTGTGTAGGTTTTAGGAAAATATGCCTATGACTGAAATAGAACGGCATGTACCAGTGTAGCCTTATGCCAAATATAGTACGGAAACTCATTTATGCTCATGTACTGTCTGTCTATACTGTATCTTATCTATCTATCTATCTATCTATCTATCTATCTATCTATCTATCTATCTATCTATCTATCTATCTATCTAT
>JAUZNJ010027809.1:0-16537 GCA_034780135.1 Jordanella pulchra | reverse complement strand
AACTGTTAAACTTTTTCCCGTTGTCCCGTGTGGTGTTCTGCATGTGGGTTAGAGCCCTTAAGCCCACCATGACAGTCCTCTTGAACCTCTGGAGATTATTTCAAAAAGGAGAATTATTCATAAACTGAAGAAGACTATGGACAACAGTGAGCATCCTCTTCAGAAGATTTTTAAACAACAACAGAGTGACTTCAGTAAGAAGCTTCTCCAGACACGGTGAAAGACAGACCGATACAGAAGATCCTTCCTACCTACAGCTATCTAAAGTTGAGTTCCTTTCCTTGTCTTGACAAGCGAATAAAATAATTTCTTTATTCCTGTAACCTTAATGATGAGCACAAACAGTTTAAAATCCCAGCAGTTAAATAAGTATTTACAACACTTTTCTCACTCAGCATGTTAAAACACTCATTCTGCTACATTTCTGCTATAAAAATTACTTCTGGATAGGTTTGTAATTAATATTTTGGGCAAAACCCTATGTCCTTTCCATAATCTAAATTTGAAAGAACATTTTCTGCAATTACAGAAAAAACAATTTAAGACATTAAAATCATTTTAACAATTTACTTTTATTTTTGTCCCATGTCTGCTTTTATCACTGTTGTCTGTTAGAGAGTAAATAATCTATAAATGGTTTCTTTGAATTTTTTGATTTCTAAAACATGGAGAACTCCACAGTCAGAATGTCAGAGCAATGACTGATGTAGTTTAAAGTGTCAGGGGTTAAAAGGTACAACTAGCCTCTCACAGCAGGTGATCCAAGAAAACGTCCTGGTGGCATTTTAAAACTGTACCTCCATCTCATCCCACATTAGTATTGGTCCACTGTTTCAACGCTTTTGCATTTCATTCACACATGGATTTATTTTCACACTTTGGAGGTATGATAGTCACTTAATTATTCATATTTTGAGAGCATACTCCTGCACTGAAAAATTCTGATTCATCCTCTTGAGTAGCCGAGCCTTTTGCATTTTTTAAGCCTCCAAGTTGTGTGCCTATTCACTCAGACTCTGGTGTTCTTTGACATATTACTACAAAAATTATGGGGACTTGGAAATTTGTTTCAATTGATACGCTTTATTTATACCCACAGGCAGATTTGACTGCAGTGAGGTGAGTCAGCTTTCTTTCCTTGAAAAACATATGACACTGACACAGAGTCAACACAGAATGATTGCCAATGGCCAGATACTCAGTGTAGGTGTAGATCATTTTCAAAATTGTAACAAGTGTACACAACCTACACTTTTTGGAACAACCCCCAAGAAAACAAAACAAAACAAAACAAACAAACAAAAGAAAAACAAACATATAAACCCTATTTTATTGTAACTGGGACAGTAAACCTACTTATGTGGTGTTGTAAAGTATGACTTTTGGTACTGAATTTATAAACATTAAAAATAAATGATAAATAATAAAGAATTAATGTCATTTTTAAACTCTTGTATGACTTGATTATGTTCATTAAAAAAACCTATATCATACAGACGGTGGTTTAGTTGATAATGCTCAGAGATGGGCAGTAACTAGATACATTTACGCAGTAACATTTACTTGAGTAACTATGTGAAAATGTTAGTTTTAGGAGTAATTTTTCTGCATCATACTTTTATATCTCTGCAGGTCTTCAGCATTTACCATCTACATTGATATCCAGAATGTCTTCCCTGTTCTTATTTCTTCTCCTAAGTTAAACATACTTTGTTTCAAATGGAATTTCTGCAGGTTATCCATAATGTTCTCCTCTAACATAGGCATTATTTTACCTTAAACTGTGCAGCTCTATCTCTTTTTTTCCAAACTTGCACCTGAGTGGACACAAACAGCTACAGTCCTTAATAAACTAATAATTTTTTGCAAATAATATTATCTTCCAGAACATTTTGCTGAATTGGTAAGATAACATTGTTTTGACATGACTATATTTGTTCTGCTTGTAATACAGTAAAGTAACCCCACTATAGTTAAGTAATATAGTGTGGTTATAACATAAATTAGACACAAACCAAACTCAAAGAAAGCTTTTAAAATTTGCATTTGGTTATAAATATTGTAAAATTTAACAAAGTATTGATTAAGCTCTACATTCTCTGTACTCTGCAAATCTCGGAACACAGCAGATACTGTTGCCAACTCCTTTGTAAGAAACCTGGCTATCGGCTCCTTGAAGTCATAAGAAGTCAGTAGTTAGATTGAATTTTGAGAAAAAATGCTTATTACGCTTTGATCATTTTAGGCATTTCTCAAACCTTAGTATGATTTACAAAGTCATTTTTTAATTTTTAATTTGGTCACCCCTACAGCATATTTATCTCAGTTTTCTCCTGCATTAGTTAGAACAGAAGAAGCCTCTTGGATGAGAGGTAACACATCAACTAGAAAACTTCATGTCCAGTTGCCTAAACTGAACTTTACATGCTTGTTTACCCATATGTTCATTACATTTTGATAACCCAACTATTAACATTTTTATCATTCTCATTTAACTGCTAGCTGCTAGATTAAGAATCGATTAACTGAAGGCTATTGTTTTCTGACTAAGCAAATCATTTAATAAAACATTACTTGGCTAAATAATGTTTTATTGCATTGTGAATTGTTTTGAAAACATTCCAGTTCTCAAAAGCTATTTTGATCACATTCAAAATTCTTAAAGCTAAACTATGGTTTAAAACATAAAATCCATGCTTAATTGTCAGATCATTGCATCAATTATGGGTTTCAACAAATGTTTTCCTTCTTCTTTGTACATAGTAGCTTAGTTTCAGTTAAGTTTCACTTGTTTTTAGTAAAGAGTGTTGCAACGAAATATATTTGACTTTGAGCTGAATAATTTTTGTTAATAAACTCCTAAATTTCGATTCGATATTGGGGTGAATTTATGTTATATATGTGCATAATTATCTGTTAAGCCATGATTTGAGTTCGATTCACACTTTTATTTGTTGTTTTAACACACACCCAGTGGGACATGTGTTTATAAACAATATATGACAGTCCAAATAAGTGGGTAATAAATGTATGGAAATATCACCATAAATATTGATGGTATATCTATATATTATTCAACTTTTTTTTTATTAATGAGATTTATTATTATCAAATAATAATAATGCTTTGTAGTTTTGCTTTGTAGTAAAGTTACATTTATATGTTTTTCCAATGTATTTTTTTTCTTTTTAGCTAATAGAATTTAATAATAATATGCATCTTTCTGATTATTCATAAAAGCCACTTGCTAAGCTATAGCATTGTTACTTATAATTGACTTTCTCCATCATGATTTAACATTTTGATGCTCTATTGTTTAGATGACAGAATTATCTTTTTTCAGTCATAATTGCATCCTCATTCTGCAGGTTCATGTCAAGACTGAACTTTTCAGGCTTTTCTCATAACCTTAATTTTTTGTTTAAGAATTGCTTGTAAGAGTGAAGCAGATAAATATAGCTCTAGGCAAACCAAAATAACTGGGTGGGTTTAGAAATGCTATAAACTACAAGCCACAGCAGAAAATTTGGCCTACTTTGGTTACATTGCCGTAACTTGTCTACCTTGAAAATGAATGCTTGTATTGGGAAAGAAAATATGCACTTTTGTAGTGAGAGCTAAAATGCTATTTAGTCTCTAGCTCTTTGTTTATACAACACTACCTAAGATTGAATGTAGTTAAAACTGACACGGTCTTGTTTTATTTTGGTAGCCTATCAGTTGCTAGGTTTATGTTATGGACTAGAAATGACTGATGACATCAAAGAGTAACAAGTAACTTGGGATACAAGTGCCCACTGCATGGTTCCTTAAAAACATTTGTCAGGTAACATGAATGAAAGTGAAAATCTCAAACATTTCTTTCTGTGTTCCAGACTGGTTCATAATTTCTTTAACGCATGACATCCTGGAATTATACCTTATGTCACAAAGGTATAGCACCATGCAAAAGTATTAGGACCCCTTAAAATGATTTTGCTTCTTTTAATACAGTAGGGCATTCTGGTAATATGGAAAAAAATTACACATGGCTGTCACTGTTTTATCTTATAGAAATATGAAGAATATGGAGTCCATATATAATTCTCTTAGATAATTTGTGCATAACTTTTTAGGTCACTTTTAAGACATTAGCGAAATCTGTCATGGGACTCTGAAAAGATGCCAACTGTTTAGGAAGTATACCTCTTATCTAAGTACTTTTCTTATGACTAAATATTCAGCAGTCAGCAATAATAAAGTGGTAACCCATTAACTATTGGAGCAGGTTCAGTGCAGGCAGCTCAAAAACAGAGCATTCGTAGGTTCATAGATTGGCTTTTCATGCATCAGGACTCTCTTTCAATAAAATCAGGACTCTCTTCCAATCAAATTAACGAGCCTGTGCTTGACAGCTGCCATGTGATCAGCTCTTTCATGACTGTGTGGTTACAAGTGTAAAGTTTGGGAGTCATGGTTTGAGGCTGTGCTCTGGGATCAGTACTTTGGCTCCAATTTGTCTAAAAATAAAGATATTTAAGCCAATCTTGATCAACTACTGGACAATGAGGTATCCAATCTAAGGATTGTATGCAAGTCTAGTATGGAGGAATCTAACTGACCTGGACAGAGTCCTGAGCTCAAACAGGTTAGGATTAATTACATCTGAGATTGGAAGCAAGACCTCCCTTTTCAATATCACTATCTGACCTTTGAGTTTCAGAAAGGATAATCAAATATTCCCACAAACGCCGCTCCTAAACCTTAGAGAGTCACTGCTATAGTAACTGCAATGGTGACTGGTATATAGTTATTGCTATGTTAACTGCTATGGTCATTGCAATGGTACCTAGTATATGGTCACTGGTATGGTAACTACTATGGACACTGGTATGGTCATGTTATGGCCACTGCGATGCTAACTGCTATGGTTACTACTATAGTCACTACTATGATTACTGGTATAGTCAGTGCTAGGGTCATTGTTATAGTCACTATATGCTAACTGATATTGTTATTGCTATGGTACCCAGTATAGTGGTTGCTATAGACACTAGTATGGTCACTGGTATGAATGTTGCTATCCTTTCAGGTATAGTCACTTGTATGATTAATGCTATGGTCACTTGTATGGTCGCTGTTAGAGTCACTGCTATAGACACTGCGATGGTAACAGGTATATTGCTACTGGTATTGTCACTGCTATGATCACTGCAGTGACAATAGATTTTTTAAATTCCATAGAACATTTAGGGGCAACTCTAAACAAATGGATTTTTAAACTTGATTTATGACAACTCAGAGTTTCAGCACTTTTACAGTTTTCCTTTAGTTTGTTCTAAACAAGTTGGGAATTAGATCTAAATGCTGCTTTTCCATGGTATGTTTCCAATGTTTCCATGGGAATGCAAAGTAGACCCGACCCAGAAGACCTAAGTGGTCTCTAAGGTTGATACACTGGCAAGAAGTTTGCTATGCTGTAAGGTGTTCAGACATTCACTGATTTATAGAATAAAAGAAGTATCCTAAAGTCGATTCTCTGAGACTTAGAACTGGGGTGATGTGCTCTACTTTCTTGGTTTTGGTGAGAGCACGGGAATTCTATATCAGCTGCAGCTGTTTGACTGACTTTTCAGACAGTCCTGTTAAAAAAATTATAGACTATTAATTTTAAGTATAATAAATGCATGGATTATTTTCTGAGATCCTGGTGAGACAGTCTTTTAATCCTGCCAATGTTCGTTGTGTGGTAGAAGGCTGATTGTTTATGTTTTGATGCACTCTGAAAGTTCAGGTCTGAGTATATCACTACACCCATATTTCAGGTCTAATCACTGATTTCTAGTCAAAGTAGCTGAAGTGGTTTGCTCTTTTGAATGCTCCTATTGAAATCTAAAAATTATTACTTAAGTTTTTTTTATTCAGACAAAAAAAAAAGGAAAAAGAAAATGGCACATCCATGGTATGTCTTCTTTGGTGCATTTACTTGAAAAGCTTCATAGTCATTTGGTGATACCAGAATGTAGAGTTGTGTGTTGTCTGCATATTTGTACAAGGAAATTAATGTATCATCATACACATACACTGAATCCCGATAGAACATATACTCACATTGGAATATATGCAGCAATAGATAGTATATTAATACTTACAGTGCTGAAAACAAGTCTTTATCTCTGCAACAGTGTTCCACAACTGTGTGACTGCTCCATACAACAGCAGACAGCGTGTAGAAAGAGGGAGTAGGAAGAAGAGAGGTTGAGAGGTCTCCCAGGAGACTGCTGCCCGGAGGAAGCGCGATTAGGAGGTGAAGCAGTCAAACGCTTGCACCAAATGTGCTGGCACGTCTTGATAACCCCAGGCTGTTTCAGAGTAAGGGGACTGACAGGCAGAGACTCCTTATGGCTGAATTCAGCTGGATTATTTATCATTTCCAACAGCCAAGCTTGTGATGGACCCTCCTCCTGCACATTTAAAGCTTGCTCGCCACCACAAACTTTTGTTCTTAAATAAATTGTCATAAAACTGCCATTTATAACAATAGAATTGTAAAACAATAAATTGAAAATATAACAGTAGAGGATATAGGTAATCTGTTCAGCACAATTGTTCTATAGCCTCTTTTAAGCCATAATATGAAAATATTTTAAAAATAATTTATTTTTGTTTAACCCAGATTGAATGTTTCTCGTAGTTTCAGCTGATAAAACAAGTAATCAAGAATAGATACGACTAAGTTCTCCAAAGCATTTACATTTTGGTTATGAATTATATGCAAATGTAATTGTTTTTAGATGTACACAGATTTATTACTTCCATAATATGCTAAAAAACGCACAAAATCGACTGAACATAATTCAATAGAATTTGCTATACAGCCTGACTTTAGATTTGTGCCCAACTTAAATGTATTCACTTCATAGATAAATTGAGTTTTATATTCTCATTTAATTTTAAAAATATCATTTTTCAAACTAAGTGTAATTTAAATTTTTTGGAAGGACCCATATCTTGATTAAAAAAGAAATTAGAAAAAATGAAAGTATTCAAAAATGTGTGCATCATAGAAGTGACAGCTATAATAAATCAGCAACAACCATGGGTAAGAGGCTTTGTTTTTTCTGTAGCCATTGGCAGTGAGTATTTGATGCCAAGTAATTGAAAACAGATTTATTATCATAGGTTCAGATGGGGTGTGACGGGTATGATGAGGGCTCAATTAGAACAATTATCAGGATGATTGTACTTGAGGAAAATGAAAAACAACAACAAAAAAGATCTTACTTTTTCTCTGTATGAACCCAATTTCAAAACACAACAAATGTCACTTCAGAAAATCTTTTTATGATTTGCGAGAAAGGAAAAAAGTAAGGTTTGATTTGACAGTTATTGAAAGGTAAAACGTTTTTTAGACACAGGAAAAATTGTCAGATTGTGAGAAACAGCCAGAAGGGAAAGGAAACTACCCTTGAGGTCTGGTTGAAGAACCAGTGACTCATCACAAAGTTATCTTCACTCTTGTCTTCAGGGCAAAATGTGAGCAGCAACAGAAGGCATGCTGAAGTAACAGAGGCAGTGGTGAACTTATAGCTTGTTTAAGACTTAGAGGAGGGTTATGACCATAGAGGCCTGCATAGCAGATGATAGGTTTGAGTATGTCTAACCCTGTGATCTGTGTGCTAACATTGGCCTACTGGGGTAAGATCAATTCTTCCACCATGCCTTTGTCCCTTGTGTTGGGAGGCTTACCACAGGACCCCCTGTTTACTTTTGCCTATACAACGGATAACTCTAAACTCCTTTGTAGGATGGATTTAGGCAAGATTTACTTAAATTTGATCTAGGGCCCCCCTTTTCATCGGCCTGGAGGTCTAATGCCCTTAACTGGCTTAACCTGCATGGCTCCAACAAGAGCCAAGCACCCTCATGCCCACAATCTCTCATCTCTTTGATACCTTTACTTATCCAGTCTCCTACCCTTCCCATCTGCGTCACCTTCAAGTCCCCTGAGAATATTTAATTTTCTGGGTTTTTATTGTTAGAACACAGGCAAAGACATGATTTTGGGACTCCTGAGGCAAAGCTAACATGACTTAACCATGTCAGTAATCAACATAAAGCATAAGAGCTAATACTAAGAACCTTGCAAAAATATTCTTACAACCTCTCCTGTTATTCCTAAGGTTGCAAGCACAAATTTGTATGTATTTTATTAGGCTCAAATGCACAGTGCAACTTTTCATGCGAAATATAGCCAAGTTTAAACAAATTGGCTAACAATCAGTGAAATGGGATAAATATCACCCTGAGCACCTGTTTGAAGTCTTAATACCAACTGATTGGTACTGACTTTGAGGGGGCCATTCTGTGGGAAGAATATGGTATGATTGAAATTACTTCCTTTCTGTTTACAGTCATCGTTTTTCTCTATATAAAACCTCTGCCCACCCTTAGGTCTTCTTTAGTCTGTATTAGGCAGTTGCCTCTGTATTTAGCTCCATCCATCTTTATATTACCTCTGCTGTCAAAAAGGATCGCCACAGCATGCTGCTACCCCCATTTAAATTTAAGGATCATATGTTTAGCGTGATCATATGTTTAGCATGATTTATGATGTGAGTTTTCAACCCTATATCACCTTTGATTTTATCCAGAGGGGTTCAGCTTTGGTCTGATGGATCGAAGTAAAATCCCTCTAAATGTTTGCAGTGTGCACTACATAGAGGTAATGTCAAACAGCTTTTTCTTCTTTCACTTTTCTACGAATGCAGCTAGTGCATCAAGCCCTTACATTTTCCCCTATAATCCATCATCTCAATTTTGTAATCCAAAGAGGGTCATTAAAAGTATCTTTAATTGCCTTTTGATTGAACATAAGCAACCTCTTTAAAATAAATGAGAAAGCATCACTGTATTTTCACGTCGCAAACATGCTGCTAGCCTCATATTCTTATCTATTGTCTTAACCAGTAGTAGGCTAAACACAACATGGTCTTCTGTTGTTGCTATGTGCAGTTTAAACCCTGCCTTCCAAATTTTGTATTCATGAGACGAAAAAATATTCTTTTCAAAAAGTTGTTTTGAATTGCAAATGATCTCAAATCAGCACCTAGCAGAGCACAGTGGTGGAGAGCAAATGCAGGAACTGTATAGTGCTTATCCCTACCCAAGTAAGCTTCCTGGCACTGATATGTTAGCTGCCAGACTGTACTCTGACATATGTGCCCAAATTGTCATGGATAAATTATGTAACCCAGACCATCGAGATTATTCAAATACAGTCTGAACATGTCATCTTTAGTGCCAGCATGGCTTTTGAAACCTGTCACCTACTGAATTCCAAATGGTTAATTTTTAGAATAGGTCTGTCTCTTGTTCCACATGCTCCCCCCCCCCCCTTGAGCTTGGCCTAATCCAGCGGTAGAGCGTCACTGCAGCATCAGTGTTACCTTTGATGGACCTGGATTAAAGAAAATCTCCATTCCCTTGGTGGATTTCAAACGCTGTCTCAACAATGATGCCAGCCAGGGGTGAGATAATGAGGCCTGAAGTGGACTGGCAATGAATGACTTTAAAATCATCCCGATTAGAGGCAGTGATTTTTATCTCACTCCCCCACTGCCATCTTCACACACACACACACGTGCACCCACACACAGACACACACACAAAGTGCTTCTTCTTTCTCTCAACTATTTTGCCAATTTTTGTTACATCTTTCCTTTCAATTTCCAAGTATACTCTTTTTTCCCTTTCTCCCAAAGTGTTCACCTTCCCTATCCTCCTTTTCTCTCCAAACCTACACCCTAGTGAGTGAGGCCTGACTTAATTAGTGGGCTGGAGTGTGAATGTGCCTTTCACAGGGTGTTAATGAAAAGCTTTTCGTTCTCCCTTTCAGAATATCAGTGGCTGACTTTGCCCCCCCTGCCCTTTTTTTGCGGGCCTTCTGTCCTCCTCCTCCTTCTTCTCCTCCCAGCACATCTTCTCAGCCTTTTTGACCAGAGGGAGGTGTTATTATAGGGGCTGTTGACTCTGCGGCTTTAAGTTTTGGTCTCTGTTGTACAGAGCTGATAGCTTAATTAAACATGCAAATCGAATCTATCGAACATGACTTAACATCCATTCTCTGTGTTGTGGCAATGTCTTCAGATGGTCTCTTTTTGTTTGATTCCTTTTTTTTCTTTTACCAAATCTAATTATGTAAAAAGAGCAACTTGTTTGGGGATACTACTGGTTCTCAAGGTAAATTAATTTCACTACATGCTTGAGTGAAGTCAAATGCACTGCAGTGTGGTACTAAAAGGAAATTGTGCAAATATTAATATTATTCATTTAAAATTTGGATTAAGCTATTATTCTTTACTCCTGTACTTGGCACTGATGTTGATAATGGTCACTTTATTGGGTACTAGCTAATAATTGCTTGAACCCTAGTTCAGTTTTGAGAACCTCCTTAGTTCTTCATGTTCTAGATTTATCTAGGTTAGTTATTCTGCCAAGTTATTCAGATTTGTTGAAACAGTAAGAAATTTAAGTTACAGGATACCAGCCCTGGAGGACTGGACTTGCCCATCCCTGATTAAGGTGTTGGAAATTTTCTCTAGAACCTTTGATCCATATTGAAATAAAAGCCAAGTTAGTTGCTAAAGACCTTTAATATGAACATTTTTATTATTCCATTCCAACATATATCATGCTTTTTTGTACCTAGTGGCTTTAGAGGTGATTTGAGTACAGTACCCTCATTTTCATGTTTTAGAAACCAGTTTGAAAAAAAATATTTTCTGAAACCATTCTTCCCCATTACTTCTTACCCCTAAATTAACAAAATTGTTTTTGTTCTCACATCTGCTGTTCCCTGGATATTTTCTGTTATTTAGAACTTTCCAACTAAGCAGGAAGCACTACAGCCTATCCGGTACTAATAATAATGCAACATACTTGATTTCTCTTTCTTCACCTCATTATGTTTAGATATTCTACATGCTATGTGTATATAATTTTAAAAGAAAAGAACTGTCTAACCTGCAATCCAAACTACAAGATGTTACAACAGAAAAAATGCTGACACATTCAGCACAGGTTTGGGTGCTAAAAAATTTTATAAGGAACACATTTATCTTACTAAGGACTGAAATATAATACATCAGAAAGCTATACTAGTTTCATTTATGTGCCTTCTAAAGCAACATTAAAGCTAATTTGGCAATATGAACCAGTCTTCAAAGCTAAATATGTTTGGGGTTTTTTTTTTCTCATTTTTTTAACACACTTAGGATTGTGAATCTATTTCTGACTGGTAATTTATTTGTGCTGCATGTCCATTTTAGGGTAGTGTGGAGAGGATTGTGATGTGTATATACACACTGTGAAAAAAAGGTCCACTAACACCAAATAATATAATATAATATGATACATTGGAATAGCATTATGTAGAGTGTATTGGTTGTATTAGTTGTATTCCTAACATAACCTCTTTTGCCATTCTTTGGCTGAATATATCTTTGCAGTCTTGAGTTTTGAACTGTATATCAACTCTCCTTTTGGTGTTTGTTTTTTCCAATCGATGTAAGGTTGTAGAAAGTATCATATTTTACTGTAAAATGAGTTTTTCAGCAATGCCATAATGTGACCTGGATAGAATGTATGGCAAGAACAAAATGGTTTAATCATAAAGTAGTTGCTTTCCTCTTTAATTTATACATGTTGACCTATTTGTTTGTAAGTTCACTTAATTAAAACATTGGATAGATTGTTGGATATACATTATTCGTATATAAATCAAATGTTATACTACCCCATTTGACTGCAGACTGAAATGTATGCTAAATATTGTAAAATGCAGACATACCGTACCTATGACAGCTGCAAACTCTCAGCCCCTGGGATTTCCAAACATCCATTTAACTGCATGGAAAATTTGTTCATGTAGCCATTTTAGATAGTTAACATCAGAGTATTATATGTTTCTCCATGCTGTCAACTGTCAGTCAGTCATTGAAGTTTGATGAAGCTGTCTCTACCACTGACTGATGGCAGCTCCCAACCAGGGAGCAACTTAATCCTTTGTTGCAGGGATGTATAATGATATCCCAGGGCACTATAGGATGTTCCTCTCAGTATGGTGCCAACTTCCTGTACTTCTGGCATAACGCTTTATAGGGTCTGGCTCAGTCCCAGCAACCAAATGCCAGTCACACCCTGAAGGAAAGGGGCAGATTTTTGTAAGGCTTTGTCTTGTCACTTCTCACCAAGGAAAACACACAACAATGACACAAACCACAATTTCTTGGCCATTGCTTGTCATTGAGATAATTGACAACTCAAAGTGTATTTGGAGTCTGGGGGTGGCAAACACGTACATGTGGCAGAGGGCATATACTTGATTGGCAGTGGCCATGTGGGAGAAACTACACTTTAGTGTGTTAGGGTGCATTTCCCTGTGTGTGTGAGTCTGGGTCTGTACGCGGGATAATCCTGAAGAATCTCTCTCTTTGAAGGGGAACAGATGTAGATTTACATATGTGGAGGGTCTCAAGCCTGTGATGAGATTAGCTGGTTTGGATCCTTCTTTACAATAACTGAAAGGTGCATATTTAATAAATGCCTGAAGCTAGGCTGGGGTGTGCAGGGCTTGGCCCTCAGAGAGCCATGGGACAAAGGCAAACGAGGCCCATAGCAGCCTGGCCCATATGGGAACAGGGTTGCTTACAGATTGCAGTGGCCTTTCATTGGGTGTGGGGTAAAGCTTTAAGGGGTTATGTGCAGAGAGGGGAGCACTTGGTGGGCCACTCCAATCTCCTTTCCACAACAAGAGCTAATAAAAGGATTTTGCACTTGTAAGGCGTTAGCTCTGTCCTTGTTTGCTTGCTTACTGCTTGTGTGTGTGTTAGAAAGAGACCTTTTTGTGCAAGGATGTGTCTATAGACTGCTATTAAATGTTGCATGTAAGTCTATTTGTATAAAATATAACACAATCATCTTGATGTACAGCTATTTTCAAAGTTTGAATTTGAAACAAAGAAATTTAATGCAACATATCAAAACAAGCACAAATCAGAGTTTTTGGCCACGACTGTGTTCACAATCAACAAATTTCATTTGGGTTATAATGCTCACTGCGAACAGAGAAAAATATAAATAGAAAGACAGAGGTATGTACATGCCCATATATTTTTGGGGGGTTTTCTGGTAAAGAACGAAAAAAATTTTGTATTTTAGGAAATATGCTTAATTTGCTTCACTACAGCACAGCTGACTACTCAGGCTGGGAGATGCTCATTGTGTTCATAAGAGTGACAGCATGGGGGAGGGAAACCGTCTCTGTAGCAGCTGGCTTTAGCAAATAGTGTTCTATAGGACTAACCTGAAGGGTATAGATGTTAGGTCCCCTGCATCAAAACTTAGACCTGTATAAAACCTAGTTAAGGGAAGGTCAGCCAATCTTCAGATCCTTTTTTTAATTGCAGTTAAGATCCATCCTATTTTGGGGACGGGGTAAACCACACTGTGGTGGACAAATGCAGGGCAGATTGGTGTAGAGGATGACCACCAGCACCTAAGGAAGGTTGTACTTTTAAAATCACCACAGGAAGTGCAGTCTCTGCTGAGTCTTCCTATGAATAGTGTCCTTGCATGAGGATCATCACAGGGTCCCATAAAAAGTGAATTCTAGTAATCAGAGGTAATTTACAACAGACACAGTATACAATTCATTTTGCTGACAGTAATGATTGTTCCTGAGTGGGAGAAAATGCTCCCTATCCTCAACTGCTGCCAATCAGTCAGGAGGATGGTGATCCACTAACGGGTAAGGGCTTGCACTGTTAGCTGAGTGACCCTCACGTAGAAGTTGTAGGGTATATGTGGTCAATTACATACAGGTGGCTGAGATAGTGCAGGATGCAGCATCACAGGTTTACTGCATTATCTACCAATAATTTTGCCCAGTAGGCTAACTGAAGAGGGTCCAACAGGGACCCTCTAATGTCCTTCTGATGCATCAAAACCAGTTACTAAAGGGTTCTGTCACGATAAAAGCAACAGTTTTGTTACTTAGACATTGTTGTCTGGGGGTCTAGGATGATGGTGAAGCATTTCATTACCATTGTTGTTATTATTACCATCATCATCGCCGTCGTCATCATCATCATTGTCATCTTCATCAGTTTATTTATACAATCCTTTACCAACAAAAAGGAAACCAATGTGCTTAATAACAATACTACCCTTTTCACTTAAAGCCCCAGGATTTAAAGCTCAAAGATTTGTATTACGTTTGTCTGATTTGCCATTACACTGAATACCCCAAAACAATCAGCCTGAAATAAACATCACTACACCTTCAGTCCAGCAGTTGAGGGTAATGGGAACATACGACTGGTTTTCCCTTCCCTTATGGAGCCAATTTACCATAAGTAAATCTCCGTTATGCAGTTTTACCAGTTTGGTTATGAATTTATTAATCACTATAACTAGAGGTTATAGTTAATTGATTTATCATTCAAATCAAGGGTAAGCAATAACGTGAATATTGGTCAAATGTTTACAACTGACAACTTTATCAATTACCAGATGTTATTAACTCACGGTTACCTGTGAGGCTGGAAATCTGGATTGGCTGTTGAAAACCAGTTTGTCTTCACCACCAGTAAATGTCAATAACTCCTATTGTAACTGTAAGAGGGGTTATTAATCATTAACCACAGGTAAATATTTTCTCCGTCTGTTCAGGTTGTTAACTTAAAAGGAAGGTTATTTAGCATGTAGAGGCAAGTGAGTCACTGTTATAAAAGATTACAGACTACCATGGCTTAGCTAGAGAGTAAATTTATTAAAACCAATATCTCTACTACAGTATTATTCTGTTTAATAAACTATGTAAGCCACACAAACTACTGAAAATAAATACGGGAGACATTAAAGAATCATTGAGTCCTTGATGTAGAATCTGTTAATATTCAGTTTATCAGCTGAGCTGTTGTGATGCAGGAGGGAACCTAAAAGGGTACATTTCTAGAGCTGTTTTGAAGATATAAGAACAGATAGAAACCAGTTTGTCGTCATTATAGGAAGAAGAGGGAATTTTCATCAGGTCTTTGAGCTTAGGTCTTCTGATGCTAAAATAACCTATTTAAAGCCTCCCCAGTGAACTTCAGAGGAAGTCAGGAATGAGTGGGTTGTGGAGTTGTTGGTAGGGTGGTTCAGGTAAGCCAGCCTTTTGTGTTGGAGGGAGGTGTGAATGCCACCTTTGTTTTTTAAAAAAAAACATCAGAATCTCCCGGTGTTGTCAGCAAGTCAGAGGGGCCATCACTGTGCATGACCTCCTTTATCTTTTAATTTTCTTTGTCTTAAAGATTTTTACAAGGTCATTAGCTGAAGAACTCTATTTTTAGCCTCAAACTGTAGCTTTTTTTTTTCAGCTGCCATGATGTCCTTGGTCTTCTTCTTTGGTCTGCACTCCAATGTATCCAAAACGGATGCATGAGATCACAACATTTGCAAATGCGTTCAGGTCAGTGTTTTGACCTGTCAGTCCAGTTACATTTATTACCACAAGCTTAGTGTTTTAGCTTTTTCCTGTAAATTGGAATTTGATGAGCAGAGAGAGATGTGTATCCTTCGGTCATTGTACAGCTATTTTGTCCAGAGGTCTTCAAATCCAGCTTCGGACATCCACTGTCCTGTACTCTTTAAGTCCGTCTTTGTTTCAACACAACTGAGTCAAATAAGCATGTCATTGGAAGGAATCCTGACAACTTGACTTTAAAATGGGGATGTAGAAAGTCAGCTGTTGTTGTGCAGGCTTATGGTGGGATGTAAACAGGGGCCAGAGCAAACAAACTGTCCAGTGATTAAAATGGTTTATAGTTGATGATAAAAGATAAGGTGAGGGCTAAATGTATTTTATATCACTTTAAGATCAGAGCACCAACCTTTGTACAAAGTAGTTTAAACATCTTCATCTTTTCACCAAGAGCCCCAAAACGCAGGACACATATAAGAACAGGAAGTCCAGCAACATATTTTAAAGTCTGAGATGTATTTTTGAGCTAGTTTTTCATGAAGCAGAGGACAGTAGATTAGTAGATCTGTAGAGGCCAACCTTTTTGTGCCGAGAAAGAGTAGCTGATCAGTTTTGTCAGTGTGGATAGATGAGAGTGAAGAACGCAGTCCAATCTCTCGTAGCTTGATACACAACATCTTGGGATTTTCTCTGTGGTGGAAGTGGCTGCAGTATAGCAACAGAAATACACAATAGATTAAAAAAAGTATATGGAAGCATTGCACCAAGGCCAGAACACCATCTTGGAAAACAATATCACTATTTTCTGTTATTTTAAACTAACCCAGATATATCATCAGATCAGGCCCGAAACCTGGGAGTAGTGATGGACTCTGACCTGAACTCTCAGAGCCACATAAAGACAGTCACAAAGTCAGCCTTCTATCAACTGAAGAACATCTCCAGGATTAGAGGGCTGATGTCTCAGCGTGATCTAGAGAAACTCATCCATGCGTTTATCTTCAGCCGCATTGATTACTGCAACAGCGTCTT
>JAUZNJ010027808.1:4767-39485 GCA_034780135.1 Jordanella pulchra | reverse complement strand
ACTTAGGAAAAAAATAGGCTGTCATTTTACTATATTTTAAAATAAAGACAACAAAAAAGTTGTCATTTTTTACTGGCTTTTTACTGCTAATAGCATTTAGCACTGTTAGCTGTAGTGAATCATCAGATGCAAATGCAGTTGTCTTATCACCACTTTCCACATCCCTGCTCCTTCCCTGACTTTAGTCACTGACTCATCATCTCCTCCTTAACTTAAAACAACTTCTATGATAAATTCTGTTTTCAGCAGGACCCAGTAGAGCATTTTGAATTCTTTAACTCCTGTGAAGCTAGGTACCAGTCAGGGTCCGCCCAGCTGATTCGAATTAGCAGCCATTATCTTCAAGCAACTCTGATGTTTCTTACTGATCAAATAAACGTTTGGACTAAAAATGTTGTTGAAAAAAAAGTCTTATTCTTTTAAAGTAACATCTATTTATTTGTCCCATGTAGTGGGATACAGATCTAAAAAAGTTCCACTTGTCTCATCATTTCACGGAAAACTTTCCAAAAAGTTGTTTTTGTATGTTTTTGAGAAACATGAGCTCCGTTCTTTTTGGGCAGTAAGGGTTTCCACCTTTGAACTATCCCACAGATTTATAAGTTGTCACTATACTCTTCGAGTACTTCTTTTAGATCAGCCAAGCCAGTAAGGGACCAAGACTGTTCTGTTTTCTCCATTTTTAGAATAATGGTTCACACTGATGTTTCTGGGATCCCAAAGGATTACAGATAAGCAGCTTACTTCTCAGACTGTCAGTTACTTGTTTTTCTTATCATTTTTTATTTTTTTTATCAGGTCATGAAGTGTTGTTTTCAGATCTTTAGCCTTCTTTATGTTGTTAGATCACTGATTTCGTTTAAATGAACTGAGCATATTTGGAGCATGGAATGGTTGCTGAAATTAAAACAGTCTTGCCAAAAAGACCAGCTTAATTTCACTACCTACAGCCAGCAATGTGGATTCAGGTTACTTTTTTGTATTTACTCAATTTATCCAACACTAAAATTGACATTGTTTAAACTGACACATTAAAATGGCATTAAGAAGCTAAAAACCAGTAGAAATTTGTTGAAGCTAAAGCGTTTTCTCCCTATTAAAGTGAAGGAAAAATAGACTTGGGTTTAAACCTAAACATAGTATTTGACAATTTGTAAGGGATAAATGTGTGTTTTTGAATACAAGAGGGACTGCATGCCATAGGAAGTGCTGAGCATTAATTGTGTCTAATATGTCAGTGAGATCAAGGTTGGGTTTGAGGAAAGAAAAACATAACAATTAGTCAGAGGATGCTAATACACAGCCTGGAATGCATTATTTGTAGCAGACTATGTGACTTTTTAAAGGTTAATTTCAGAGCACTTTGCTGTTTTGCATCAAAATAATCCTTTAAAGCGTAACCTTGTAACTCTGCAGACTGACTCGCTGATAAAACAAGAAGTTGCAAATTACAAAAAAAAAAAAGAAATCAGAAAAAAAGGAACTATGTTGTGTACATTTTTGTTTGGCAAAGTTGCTTTCTTTTTATGAGTATATTTTTTCCAATATTAAATGAAGCCCCTTGACAAAGTGTCATTTCTCCTTGGGGGTGTTGGGAAAGAGGGCAACCATCTGGATATGTCTTTATCTCTAGCATCTAGATCCTGCTGAGTTTTGTGTCAGACAAAAGCCTGGCCTAATTTTTCAACGGATCACATTTTTTAACTGCACAGATTTAACGGTAAAAAACCCCTCCCCTCTTTGAAGGGTAACACCCATTCAAAGCAACTGGCAAGCAAGGCAATATGCCAACCCTGCCGCTGCAAAGAAAGTTGGATTGGGACATACTCCTTTCTTTTTTTCCCCCAGATTCCCCCCGACTGTCTTGGTGTCCCTAACCTCAGTCTTTGCTATATCAGTATGCATGTGGGAAGGATTAGAGGGCCGGTTAGGGATCTGGCCTTCACTGAGCTTCTTGCGGGGTCTGTGGTGCGTTATCAGGGGGCAGCCCCTCTTTGGATGCTGTTTTTCATGGGGCTCATGGCCATTGGCGCTAGGCTTGGCTCTGGTTGCATATATATATATATATAACGCCATATGAACACATGAAGTGTCTACATCAGCCGCGAGGTTTATAACTTAGCGAATGCAAACAAAAGCATCACATTTGTTTTTAGCTTACCTGAAAAATTGATCAAATCTGTTATAATAAAAAATATCACCTATGAGTTGCAACAACTTTAAGTATCCCTTTGACATCAATAAAGTATTTTTGAATTAAACTGAATCATCAAATGCATCAGTAAGTCCTGGTCTGTTGGTGCTGTGACTTGAATCCATTTATTCTTCCTGTTTGTCTGTAGTGGCTGTTGATGGACTATCCCTATGAAGACACAAGGCTACAATGGGACAGAGCACCTCAGAACAAGAGGTCCAAGACGACACTTCCCCGGTACGTCTTAAATCATTTCACTTAGTTATGAGTCAGAATTTGATGAGTGACTCATTTGTTTGCAAGTCGGGTCTTTATTATCATTTTTTAAAACAGCTTTTGCATTAGAATTTATTTTTAATTTTACAAATACCTTTGATGGCTTAAACAAAAAAATCCCTTAAGGGAATTCAGTTGTGATGAAACAAGCATGTTACTTGCATGACCAGTCATGATCAGCAGACCCCACATCCTACCTGATCCATCCCAAACCAAAGCGCTTTACAACAGGATTAAACTATCATTTTTGGTTTGATTCCCAATGCAAAGGAGTTTTTGTTAAACACACCCTATCATTTCTTTCTGTAGCACTTTTCTTGGCTCTTAACTGAATTCATTGTTTGAGGACAATAACATTGTAGTCTAGAAACTAGAAACTGATCTCATCTATGAGTCTTGAGTTTCTGTGACTTACAGTAAATCCCATTATTGGAAAGAACTCTTGTGAAATACCACATGCTCGTGACATAAACAAAAGAATTAAAGTGAATCCATGATCAATTAAAAAACACTTTCTGCCTTTAATCTGCTATATATCTTGGAAAATGTATTATTTATTTCGAAATAAATCCCCACATATTTATTAGGGGGAAATATTTGACTCTACAGCTGCAGTAACTTGACTGTATCTTCCAGGGATGAACTCATACCACATTCTTTCAACCCAAGTATAAGTAATGACCTCTTAGTACTTGCTAATACAACATACTGATCCAAATGCTAAATAAAAACATCAGTTAATGTAGAATTGTATTAATTTTGTTGGATATGCTAAGCAGACAAAGATGGACTTTCACCCTGCATCTGGAACAACTGGTGGGTTTCTCTGTGAACAAATGGGGGCTGTTTATTTGTCACCTTCTTTCACTTAAATGCGTTTAAATTCTCACAAACCGCTGACAGCTACACAACTTTCTAGCTGCTAAAAGTTACGTTGTCACTAAGCCTAGCTTCCGCTACTACATGCTGACGCCGCCAATGCTACCTTCTACTGCGCCGCGACCACTACTTCTTTTCTATGTGTGGCTTGGCTTCATTTTCATTTGATAAAACCATACTACCTCTACTTACTGGACTGAAGTGTTTAAAATTGATTTACTACTGGCTGTTCGAGAATGACAATGATGAAGTTTTTTAACTGACGAGCTTTTATTCATGACGGCTCTTTGATGACTAAAAAACATCAGGAGTTTTGCATGGGTTTTTTTCGTCGACACAAATGATTATGGGTGGTTCATCAGAGAGTTGAGCTTGTATCTGGTCCTTTGATTTTGGGGCACATTAATGGATAGAAGTACAGAAATGTGCTTGTTATATGGGTAGCTGCGTATGTCTTGTGTGTTCAACACAATACATTAATTTTATGTGTAAGGACCTTTTTTATTGATGTTTTTAGTAGTTTTTCTGTTACAATATTGACCATAATTGAACATCACAACGTGAGAGTATCTTCCTGCTTTACCTTCCAAATCTGTCAGACTATTAAGATGTGTCTAGATCCCTGCTGCCTTTAGGCAATCCTACAGATTTCTTTTTAATCAGCATTAGCTTTTGGTACTGGCTGGGCCATTCTAAAACTTTCATTTTCTTTTAATAAAACCAATGCTGTTGATTTTGGTGTTTGCCTTAACTCACTTTAAAGCAGATAATATAATCTCTTTTATTCTAAGCTTTTCAGCAAACACCTTTAAGGTTTCTGAGTTAAAGGTAACATGGTTGAAAATGGAACTGCTCATATTTTTCATCCACCGAAACATAACCAATCATTCCATCTGAAGAGAGGTAACCCCAGACACACCAACATACTGTTTAGTTGAATTGGATCATATCATGCTCTATCTGTTTTAGCCTTTATTATATTTTTGTTCTTGCACAGAAAAGCTCAGTTTTTCAGCCTTGTAGGAAATATGAAGAATCCAGGAACCTGTTGTCAGTGGTAGAACACAGCAAGTTATTGACCAGAAGGACCCGCAGCTCCTTAAGTTTTGATGTTTCAAGACCCTTTTCTGTCTGTTTAGAAAAGGTCTAGTTCTTGCAACATCACATTTATCTCTTGTTTTTCTCCAGTAAATAACTGGTTTCCCTTTGCCATAAGGATCACATTAAGGTTTCAAAAATAAAATAGTGCATTCAGTATGTTATGACGGATACCTTTTTATAAAATGAGATCATTTTTGAACCTGTAACTTATTTGCTTTGGAATTAGTTAAAAGGTGCAGATGGACAAATATATGTATCTGTAGATGGTTCCTACAAGAACAACTAAATATAACTTCTGGTTTACTAGAGTCCAATAAGAGGTAGAAAGTAGAAGTAGAAAGGACTTTAAGGTGAAATTGAATCAAAAGGTGCTTCAACAAAGTCTAAGACGATTTACACAAACCTGTACCATTCCTGCATTGTGAATTGTTTTATTTTGATTGTACAGAATATATGTCACATTGAAGTGGAAAACGCTTTAAATGATTCACCAAAGTACCTTATTTTAACCTCAGATAACCATTTATTTTAAAGAATGATTTTTTTTTCTTGAGGGAGCCACTGTATTTTCACTCCTCCTCTTTCAGTTGAACTTTTCTCACTCAGGCCATTTACTATCTAATGACCTTAAGCTTGTTGTAGAGGTATTAGTGATAGCAGATAACACAGGGTAAACTTCCCATGTCTCTCAAACAAAACCCCTAAAGGGCATTTAACTTTAATTTTTAATCTTACAATACCATATCTGATGGTTTGCAAACACATTCAAGGTTAACAGTAGTATTTATCTTTGCTCTCAGTCAAAAGAGGGGTTTTTTTATCACACAGTTAAACTTTGGTGATTAAGATGTTTAAATCAAGATGATTGGATGATCTTAACCTTATGCTGTCAGAAAAAAAGAAGCTCTGTATTGTGTGCTTTTATTAACTGTGTGTAAATTGGAAGAAATGTACAAGTGAAGTAAGGGAGATGTGATGAAATGCAACAGGTTTTCCTTTTGTCTGCTGTTAGCCAAGCATTTCTGCCTGCAGGGCAAATTCCTGCTTCCCACATGTTTTCACAGCTCAGTGTGGTTATAGCTGCTGGCTTCATCTTTTTATGCAGTGAGGTTGTATTTTTAAACCGTTATCTTGTTGGCTATTACAGGCACTAACATGCATCTGTGTTTTTCTTTTTGTCTTTCAGGACAGATTTGAAAACCTCAAGAATTTTGTGGAGGAAGAACTACAGACGAGCATGGTGAGCAGGGCTTTGTGTCACTGCAGCAGTTTCATTTCTGTCTTCCTTCTCTTTTAGATGTTTTACCACTGCAGCAGGAGACTTTATTACTATGACTCACCATAGTTGAAAGTGTAGTCAGAGACTTTTTGTACAATGCAAGCAAATTTGATGAGATGCTTGGAGTTAAACATGTTGCTGCCATTTTGTTTGACCATCCCCACCTTCCTTTTTTCTGTTCTTTTTTTTTTTTTTTCTTTCTTCAGATGGTGGGAATGGTCATTGGGGCCGGCGTCGCCATAGTCCTCATCGCCATCCTCATCTTCTTCATCTTGCGGAGAATTCAACTTCGGAGTCAGTAAACGCAGAATCCCATTTTATAGGCTGCTCTGAAGATTTTTTTTTTTTTTTAGGGGCAGGAAAAAGATTATAAAAATGTTATGTTTATTTTAAAATTAACTTCTATGTTGCAGACATAGAGGCTCAGGAGGCACCCAAGTATCGCTTCCGTAAGAGAGACAAAGTCATGTTCTACGGTCGTAAGATCATGCGGAAAGTGAGTGGCTTTCTGAAAATGTTTAGTTTCTCATTCTTGATAACGCCCAAACCACAAACTTCCGTTTAATTTGTTGTTATATCATTTTATATGATAGACCAACATGAATTACCACATAATTAAGAGGAATAGCAACAATTTGATTTTTTTTTTTTTTTTTTTCCTGTAGCGACTAAGAAAAACGTTTCACATACTTTTACACTAAGTCTGATACCCTTAAATCAAATCCAAGACAATCTATAGCCTCTAGGCTTAAATGTGGAACTGTCCATCTTCATGCAGTTTAATCTTGATGTAGATTTTGTATTTCTTTGAAAGCATTAAGGTTTGTTAGAGGAACACAGCAGGAGGATAAAGCACAAAGTAGTAAGGAAGTTTAGATCAGGGCTGACTATTAAACATTACTGAAAAGATTCAAGCGTCTTACAGAAAATGAAACAATTAGAGGACAAATGAAAAACTTAAAAGACCAGGTTGCTCAACATTAACCTCCAAGGTAGGCAAGGTGAAAGCTGATGCTTGAAGTACCATGGTAACTCGTGAGGAGCTGCAGAGAATCACAGCACAGATAGTTGTCTGTTGAAAATATGACCTTTATCAATGAGAAGAAGGATTAAAGCCATAAAAAATATTTTGCAGAATGCTGCAATTCATTTAAGGGGCATAGAAAATGTACTGAATGAAAAGTTCTTGCATTTCAGTGTAGCAGGCCGCCATGTTGTTATTTGTCTTTATTTTAATAAATTTTAGACCATTAAGCCCAGGTCACACTGGTTGCATGTGACTTTTTAAACTTCAATCCCAATGTTTTTTTTGTGTCATGACTGCAGTGTATATAGAGAAGCTCCTGCTACACAGGGTGAGGAGATCCCAATCTGTGCAGATTTTTTTTCACTTCTGTCGCTGTGCCTCATGAATTGAAACAATGTCCCACATTTCACTGATGCATACTATAAAAGAAGTTACGAAAACAACAATTGATGTGGCCAGACTGCTGCATCTGCATCTCGAACCTGAACAGGTAGAGGATGATAATAGGCCTATAATAAAAGTATAATGGGAACTCCATTTAAAGAAAGGGAAAGCATAGCAAAGAGGATCAGTTTTTTGCTGCATCTTTTTTCTGAACTCCTACCACCGGGTAAATTATTCTGTTTTTTAAAATGTTTTATTGATTGTTTATGCACGAGTCTGTCCCGCTTGATCTATACACATTGTGTGATTCCAAACCTGTTTTCCAGTGCGGTTAACAACTTTTCTTTTGCCTAAGTGTTTTACTTTGTAAGCGTGTCTCTTTCTGTGAGACCCATTAATTTTGCTGCTGAATAGTCTTGACTAAAAATAGTCCTGGAGTCTATGTCAGCTAGAGCTACAAAAGCCTCTTTGCAGAAAATTGTGTCGAATGTGTGTTCATCCCCATCGACTCTTAGTGAGTGCTAAACGCTTTGACCTCATACAACACAATTCAGGGCTTTACGTTCATTTTTTAAGAGTCTATCTACTCTTGCACTTATATCGGGGCTCCCTCCCCAGCAACAGCTGGCTGTGCTAAAAACTGTCAAAATTTCACTTAAATATGCGGTATTTTAGTGTGCATAGCAGCCATAAAAACATTTCCAAACACCTTTTTACCTCCACATATGCATAAGAAGAGCTCTATGGAAATGTCAACCTTCGTTCTTCAGACTCTGTCATCAACTCAGACCTACTCTGAGTGCTTGAAGGCAGGTGAACGCAAGCGTTTCTGCCCCGTCAGCAGACGGAGAGCAGCTTTTCAAGGCAGGGGTGGAGGGAGGATTCCCAAAAGGCTGGTCTGTCAAGCTGAACCAGTTGATGTTCAGAGTGTTTGTGGGTTTATTTTTTTATTTATTTATTTTTATTCTATCCATTAAAACGAAGCATCACTGCAGCGCGGGTGTGTAGCTGTAGGTGGAGCACAGCAGTGTCTCACACTACTCACCATCCTCGTGTAGCATGGTGGTAACTGCATAATTGGGTAACGGGGGTGCATTTGATATAGGTAAAGAGAATGGGGATGGGGCTACAGTCAGGACAATCTCGAAAGAAAACCTGTCCATGGCTGGTAAAGACTATAAAGTGAAGTAAAGGTTTACCTTTCCATATGAAGATGAAACAAAACCCAACCAGAACTACAGTTGGATGGTTAAGCAAATTAATATCTAGAATGGTCTAGTTAAAGTAGATTTGTCATTTGGATTTGACAAAATGTGGAAAAATATCAACACAGTACTCTAAAGCCTTCTTTTAAAGCTCATCCTCACTCAAACTTTAGCATTGGAACTTTATTTCTTTATCTATTATCTAACAGGTTTCGCAGTCTACCTCTTCACTCGTGGGGACATCCTCCTCCTCTTCCTCTTCATCTCGTCCACGCCTAAAGAAGAAGCAGAAAATGCTCAACATTGCCAAAAAGTAAAACCCACTAAAATCTGCGCTCTTCATATCTCTATCTCTATTTATTATTATTATCTCTATTTACCACCTTTTGTCTCACACTTGCAGGATCCTTCGCTTCAAGAAGGAGGTGCCCATCCTTCAGGCAAAGGAGCCCCCTCCCTCAGTGCTTGAGGCAGATCTTACTGAGTTTGATGTGGCCAACTCCCACCTCCCCTCTGAGGTTCTCTACATGCTCAAAAATGTTCGGTAGGGATAAGAAATGTTTCACAGTTGTAGTAGCAGCTCTTGTTCATGCTGTAACTCCTCAACCTTTCCGTTTGTCTTTTGTCGTAGCGTGCTGGGTCACTTTGAGAAGCCGCTCTTTCTGGAGCTCTGCAAACACATGGTCTTTCTGCAGTTCCAGCAGGGAGAGTACGTCTTCAGGCCCGGACAGCCAGACAGCAGTATATATGTGGTTCAGGATGGAAAACTGGAACTGTGCCTTACAGGAATGGTAGTGCTGCATTTCTTATCTTTTCTATGAGTATCATACAAGCCGACGTTTAATTAATCTCAGCACAAATGTAAAGAGTGTTTGTTCCTTTGTAGAATTTCTGAGTTTCTTTTTTTTTGCGCGAAATGAGTCTCATTTTTTTCTTTTAGGGCTTTTTTAATTTTTAAAGGTGAGAGAATTTAAAAAAATGAATATTTTGAATTATCAGCACTTAAAGAAACTAGTTTTTGTAAACTCATTTTATATAGTGATCTATGTAAAATGATCCATATTTGTTATAGAGTTTGAATGCGTATCGTTTGAGACACTAATGTTCAGACCCTCTGCTTCACTGCTGCAGTCTGTCTAATGGCTTCGAATCAAATCAGAAGGTGGATGTTTATAACTTTTGTAATATGGCAACTTTGCAGACAGAGCGCCTTTATGGCCCACATTAAAAAGGCAAAAGTAAAAGTTCTGTTTGGAAATATTTTGTCTTTGAGAGAGACAAACCCCGAGAAGCCCCCAACAACATTAAAGGAACGGACCAAGGAAAAAAGAAATGATGCTCACATGGTCAAATTCCCCAAGCTGACAGCAGCAGAAAGAAAGAACTTTCCAGTCTGTTTCTGAAGTGTTGCATCCTGTACTTTAGTCCCAGAGGTTGTAGGGTAATGTCTCCCCATAGACAATGTCTGCAGTCAGCAAAGAGGAGTTAAGCCGTCTTTAGGATTCTGATGTTGTTGAATTCTTGGGTATTCTGATAATTTTACTGCAAACTTTAAAAATCCCCTGCAGAGAATCCTTGTTTACAGCAAAAAGTAAAAGACCTAAAAACAAACTTGAAATAAGAATCAAATTTGATAATATGGTGTCCAGTGTGTGGCTTAGGCAGTCAGTTAAACTGGGGCTAACATTGTGTTTTACTGTTAGATATATTAGCTACTTGCCAATAAGGCAAATATGGTTTTACCCTACCTTGGTTTTAAATGAAAGCACAGTAAGTTGATGACAAACTGATCAACTAGTATAAGATACAGAAATATAAAGCAGTGAAATGAATAGCACCCCTTACCCTGAGCCCCCCTCTATGTTCAGTAGTAAAGGAAGCATAAAGAGAACATGCTATAAATGATGTTTAAATACACTAAGTTGAGTTAAGACCTGCGTCTTACAACAGTTACCAAACCTTTTCCATAGAAAACATGATAAAAAACTTCCAGAAACAGAAACTGCTGCTGAAGGTATTTATATTACCTAGATCCTTATTTACTTTAAAGAAACCTGTCTTCTAACTCCCTTTTAAACTTGATCCAAAGTAAATACATCCATCCAGGATATTCAGATATTTAACAGTAGGTTTATGTTTTTATAAATAGAAAATGGAAGGTTTTTCTTTCTAAATGGCTGCTGATTTTTTTCTCTACCCATTGCTTTTGCACTAAGTTAATAAGAGACTGTTTTATCTTTTAATAAGAATCCTATACAATGAAATTCTAGCAGCCTCCAAAATAGTACCAAATACCCTTTTATAGTTGTAGAGGATTGAATGTTTATTTAATTAATCGACCTGCACTAATTTTAATAATTGTTTCAATAGTATTCTGTCACTTCCAATCAAAGTTAAGCTTCCGTAAAACGTTAGACTGGTTTATATTTAGCATTTGTCCAGATTGAGATATATATATATATATGAAAAAACATATCCTTCTCAAAGCGTCTGTAACAGAACTAGAAAAGAAAGAAAATGTTGAATGATTTTTCTTGAACATAGATTTAAATCTCTTCTTTTTTCCCAGGACGGCAAAGAGAGTGTGGTCAAGGAGGTTTATGCTGGTGACAGTGTTCACAGCCTCCTCAGCATTCTGGATGTCATTACAGTAGGTCACATCACACACTATAACCACTTCTATACACAAAGGCTTTTCCCATTTCTAGACACACTTATTTCCTCAACAGAGATTAGATCATTATGTATGTAATCAAAATGACTCGGCATGAATTATGTGTACCTGAAAGTGTTAATATCTACCGACTTACTCTCAGAGATTACTGGTTCTATGTTGGTTTAAATCCATTATTGTTTTAATATCTAAATAATGAGTTAAAAGACTTAAGAAGAGAACTACAGTAGTTAGAGGGATCTTTGTTTGCAGGGCCATCAGAAGCCTTACAGAACAGTGTCTGCTCGAGCTGCAGAGGTTTCCACTGTTCTCCGTTTACCTGTTGAGGCCTTCCTCTCCATATTTGAGAAGTATCCCGAGAGTCTGGTTCGAGTTGTTCAGGTAATCTCTCTTAAAATCTGTACAAATGTTCTATAATAGATACTGACTGAGGTTTAGTTGACTGAAGTAAGTAATGAATCCGTTTTATTTATTTTACACCTGTCACAGATTAAAAGTAGAGTCCTGAAAGACAGAAGAATAAAAACATGATTTAAAAAGAAACAAGCAAATGATACAGATGGTAAAACTAATGAAAAACAACCTTTGAACATCTTAGGCTTTTGTCTAACTGTTACATAACTGAACACAGTGCCGTAACCATTGACACTACTGTAAAGTCTTGTATATCAGCCCCAAGAATCTGTTGGAATTACATCGATGGCACAAACAGTGAAAGAGTGACAGTGAGTCAAAGAATTTGTGTGATTTCCTGTCGCGGGTGACAGGTCTGGTTTTAAAGGGTTATGGTGCAGCAGTCCGGAGAGCAATCTAATTCAATGTTATACATCTGATCAGAGAAGATGCTTCTTGTAGATTTTAGTTAAAGGGCCGGAGTTTGATATGTAGCTAAAACTATTTATTTAAATAGCAAGGCTCTGTGCTATGCAGTTCTCCAGAAGTTATAGTGAGAAATCACCTGAAAAACAATGTAAATACAAAAAACAAAAGTTATGTGAGCAAAATAACAGCATGAGTTTCTGTTTTAACACAAAACTTCTTAGTTTGAAACCATTTCTTAATTTATAGAAACCTTTTCTGAACAAGCTGTTTTAAGTGACCTTTGTGACTGATTGGTTGAAAAAAAAAAAACACCACCTTAATTCCTTAAGCCTGGTTTGTCCATCTGTGGCCTGATCAGAGAGATCCTGTTCTCCATCGCTGCAAGTTACTGCGATCCCTGTGGGAGTGGTTGAGTTTAGAGGAAGGTAGTTCACCATTTGCCAATATATTTTAGGCTGTGTCACACAGCAGGCAAATGTGACCAGGTCCGTCCTTTTTTCCCCATATGTGACCCGTATCCGACATTTTCATTGTGTTCTGAACTGCCCAATTCCAGTCTGTTCACCCAGAAAGAAAAGAAATATCAAATTTTATTCATCTAATCTATCCAGACGGTTTTAAGACCTTACATAAAAATAAGTTCAAGACCGAGCCTTGGGGAACTCCTCATGTTGTTGTTTTCTCCTGTTGGTTTTATTGTAATACATTGATAATCTTTTTTGTTTTCCTTTCTGTTTAGATTATCATGGTTCGCCTCCAGAGAGTCACAGTCCTAGCCCTGCACAACTACCTGGGTCTGACCAATGAGCTCTTCAGTCATGTGAGTTTGTTAGACACAATCAATGGGCAGTAAGCATGCAATTAATGGAAATCCACCTGTGGGTCTAATGCAGAGGCATACAAAGTACTCTTCTTAACCTCTATTGTAGCTAATTTTAGTTGTAGATCTCTGTATTTAGACCGTACTGAAAGACACAACCAAATAGCTAAGGCTTATATGGATTTCATTATCAACTTTTTTAAGCCAAAGGAGGGAAAGGGAAGCCATTATTTCAAAAACAATAATAATAGCCAGAACACTGTTTGCACATACAGGGAACAAAACCGCAATTTCCAGAGACATGTCCTCTGGTCCAATGAATCTAATATTCAACTGCTTGGAAACGGCTGTTTTTACATTCGCTGCACATTTCAAAAATCTATTATTTGAGAGAAAAAGTTATTTTGGACTTAGGAAGAATCCCGTCTGGGGAAAAACAAAACAAAAAGAAAAAAACTGTTTTCAATCGTTTCCTCTTTTGCAAGGTTTCGGCTTTTAGTTCTTTACTATTATCTGTTCTTCTGCGGACTCATAGGAAATGCACCCTTCACGTCTCCCACCGCAGTCACCCCACGCTCCACGCACCAGTCCTGTCCGCCATGGGAAGCGCTTTGGCAGCTTGACTGTTCCAGAGGAGCATCGGGAAGCTGCCATTAAAGGTGAAGCTGCAGGTATGGTCATAATCAGAACACATTTCATGTTGACTTCTCTAGTAGTTTCATTTTGACTGAAGGGCGATTCAATAAAGACCAGGCAAAAGAGACAAACATCAGGGAGAATGAACTAGATCTACGACTGGTTAGTTTTTGACTTTGTCGGAGTATATATCCCATTCTAATTTCTTGTTGTTTTTTTTTTGTTGTTGTTTTTTTTAGATTTTTTTTGTTTTGTTTTTTTTTTTACACATACAAACAAAGGCAATAAAATGTATCGAAATATATATTTAACAGCCAAAATGGCCACAGTCAAGCAATTGGTGGGGGAACAAAAAATGAATGAATAAAATCCTATATGTTTTAGGAAGGTAAACATATAAATCACACTACAGCTTAACTCTTTTGGGAGTTTCATTTTAATGTCTGTAGTCCTTTCAGCACAAATTCTTCCATGACCTCCTGCTGCATGTGAACCTACATCTGACAGATAACCCGCTCAGCAGGACAGACACCAGGGAACTAAATATGTGTGTTAAGAAATAATACATGTCATAAAGACATTCTGCCTGCAGGAGCCTTATTTTTTTCACATTGACAAAATACCCTTAGACACAAAAAATGTTGGGCAGCCTGATACAAAATGTGTTTTTGCACAATGTAGAAAAGTATGGAAAAAGATAGCAGGACTTTCTTAGCTATCCATCTCTAAATGTTGACCTTCTGTGTCCCTTTTCTTTTGCATTCTTTTATCTTTCAATCCACCCAACTTTTGTTCTTTTGCTTGATTTCTGTCAGAAATGTATTTAAAATGTTTAAATCTACATTATTATGAAAAAAAGTAATCTAAAACTGGTTTAAAGATCTTCTGTTGCTTCTTAACAAAGTAACTGTTTGTTGTTTAATCTCAGGAGGGGAACAAGGAAAAGAAGGAGGTCCTCCAAATCTTAGCAGAACAATTTCTATGCCTGTGGACATCTCTGGTGAGAGATCACTGATCATTTTTTTAACGGTTTTCTAGTTTAGTCTCTTTTGTTAATTTATGACCTTATCACTGAACTTAGGGCTTGAATTGAATTTAGATATATTTCTTAATTTCAGTTGATACAATAGAAGGCTGACATCAGTGTAAACAACATAAAACACTCCCAGGAACGTCCCAACAGCTGCCTGTGTAAAATTATAAAAATTATTTTGCTAGTCTATAAAAATTCCAATATAACATTTTAAAAATAATTGCAAAAAAACACATTGACAATTTTTATTTGAATAAACTTACATTTAACCCTTATTGGCAAAGGAGGTGGTTTTTCTTTTTTAATTAATCCAGATTTCTCCCCCTCTCTCTGTCACTCATGCCACTGCAATGCCATGTCATTTTGTAACTAAAACCTACCATGTCATGTTGGTGCTTAGGTTACTCTGTCTCTGGTGAACATCATCGCTCACATAGCCCATAAGTTGCACGTAATAATATTATTATATTATGGTATATTGTGATGTATATATTGATATTACATTATTTTCCAGCTCTATATTAACAGCTTTTCTATTTTGCTTTTGCATTTTTTATGTTTGAAATGTAACATTGGCAAGAAAAAAATGCAAAAAAGGAAACTGGGTTCTATTATTGTGCAACCAGAGAAGGTTCAGTTTTTTAAATATTTTTTTTGGAGGATTCACAGAGCTTTTGTGCAAAAGCTTTCTGAGCCTTATCATCAGAGTTCCAGCTGATCATTTTAACTTATAAACCATTTATAGCTTACCCTTATGGATTCTTATCAACTCTTGCTGCTTAAAGGACATTAGTTATTTTGTGCTGGTCCACTTTTCAAAACTGTTCTAGCTGCAGTTTTTCTCTATTGGTTACTTGGAAGTAATAACTAATTGTTTGGTGGTTTTATGATGAGATATAAAGGTCTGCAGAGGGAAAAAGTAGTTCCCTCAACTCTGCTCCTTTCGAAGTCATGATGCATTAAAATCCTGTTTATTTATAAACTGGACAAATCAACATGAAAGCAACCATTCCTGCTTGTACTTGAATTAAAAATATTTTATGTATACATTTGTCCAGAGAAATGACTGAAGGTGAACCGTTTCAATGAATGAATTAATTTGAGTTCACCACCTTAGATCTACTATATTAGGTCAAATGTTTGCCTTTTTTTTTCTTTACCAGAGTGTTTGTCTTGTTGTTTTTGCAGGTATTCAGAAAAGTTTGAGATCAGATTTTGACATGGCATATGAGAGAGGACGGATTTCTGTGTCTGCAGAAGACGGCAACACTCCTCCCACATTCACTCGGGTCGGTCCACTACAGAGCTCTAAGATTAGTTCATCTCTATGGAGGGTTAAAAGGGTCAACATAAAAAAATTTATTTAAATAGAACTAAATGTGAATCTCTGGTAAAGCAATTAAATGTATTATTGAATGTCCAACTTAAAGGTTACATGTAGCATTTATTTTTTTAGTATATTGTCAACTATTAAAATGTCCAATTAAATGAATGACTTGTGCATTTAAGATGATGACCGTTAATAATTAAATATGATCTTTTGAAATAAATGAAACTAAAACGACAATTTATTATTTAACTCTATACTTATTTATTCACATCATGGCTCCCACATTATTATGAAGTTATTTAAAGTGTGAAGTCGACCCTTCAAACTCAGTGGGTGGGACTAGGCCTGTGCCTGGACGGACCGTTCTTACAGCTGTACAAGATAACTACTTCCAAGTTTGCTTTGACTATGAGGTCAATGGCTTTACTGAAAAGTGCAAAAATATATGATACCTTTAGGACCTTTGTGACTTATTTACTATCAATTCTGTGTGAGCAACTCCAGCCTAAATATCCCTGGTTGGGTCTGAAATGTCTCCAAGTTCTCGAGAGGTTTCCTGCATGGAGGAAACTGTCAGCCTTAAAATAAAGTTAGAAAACGCTTGAAGAAATTTTAATACACAGTGAAATAATGCTATTTGATAATATAAAAGCAGTTATTTCCATTATTTCAAAGGTATATGTAATTATTTTGAGCCACATTTAGATATTTAACTTTACTTTTTATTTAACTATAGATAAATTAGATAAATAAGTATTTTCATTTTGTCCCTTTTAACCCACCGTACATTACAACCTCCTCACATGAAACTAAGCTATTTATGAGCAGTGTGTTCAGTTTCTCTTGGCAGCAAAAACCGAAGCTACAATAATTTATCATCATATTGAGGAAACAAACTGCAGTAATCTATTTACTGTACTTCTACAAAACTATGCATTAATATTTTCTTGTTTTTTTTAAATACTGGATTTTCTTGCAGTCTGTTTCCCATGAACAACGTGAGAGGAAAGTAACAGTGGATGAGGTTCCATCAGGTATCTACTTGTATCCTGAAGAAGAATCAGGCATCGACAACATTTTCACACCTGTATCCAGCCGCTCCAGCGCTTCTCTCTTTGAGGAAGCTCAAAAAGAGGTTCTCAGACTCATGCGGATTGAGGTAGGGTTTACCTTTTCATTTATTTACAAACTTCTTTTTTTTTTTTTGTAGAAAAAGCATCAAATTAATTATGCTCAGCTTGATATATTATAGCTTAGTTTGAAATACCTAATTGAATAATAGCTTTGTGTGATAGCATGCTTGTCATCTGATGTTCCAGGTTCTTTTTTTCTAAGACTTGGCAATGCAGGCTGTTCAATCAGTCTCTGAAATGCTTTAATTTATGAATTCTACGAGTCAAAGAGGTCACACTTTCTACTTTCTTCATTTTTAGCGGAGCTAAAACAATCAGTTGGATTAATGGTGATTAATTGATTATTGAAATCATTTTTAACTAATTTGGTAATTGATTAACTGGAGTACAGACTCTAAAACATGCCCTTAGCTAAAAGGATAACCAACCTTAAAGAAGTAATTATACCAAAACTGTACAAAACAAATAAAGATGAAAAAGCATTTGTCCTCTATCCAGACTTCCTCAAGTCGGGTAGTTTTATCTTCACCTGATTTCATTTCAGCTTAGAATCTTCTTTAAGGAAACTTCTGCTATCTGATCACGAATTGATTACTCTGAAAAATTAGTCGTACGATTTAGAGTTGGGCAATATTTCATTATCAATATTTATCACGATATGGTTTAATTGAATACTTTTACACACATTTTCAATATTTCAATATACATCAGTCTATAAACGGCATTGGTCACTCACTGATGTTTGCAGGTTTTTATGCGTTTTTGTTTTTCAAAGCTAATATTTATTAAATGTTATATTGGAGGATTTTTTAAACATTGCAAAATATTCATAAATTTATATAGTCATCTGTTGTAGGCATTCTTGGCTGTCTTTCTAAGGCTTTTATTTTTCACCCATCGATATCGAAATTATATTGTATCGACCAAAATGAAGAAATATATTATCATATAAATTTTGGTCACGTTGTCCAGTCCTAGTAAGATTTATCGATTGAAACCTGCAGTAGCTTCATGTTGAACTTTTATATTTATACTTCAGGTACCTTCAGTCTGGAAAGGTTTGCAGTTGCATTAAACATGTGAAGGAACCTTGTGATGAACTTCAATACAAATTAACTGATCTACAAAAACAAAATTCCATTTGTTTCCATTTATGTGTTTTCTGACTCTTTATGAAGTTAAGATGCCCTCGCTGGCTGACGGTCTTTACCAGCACATGTAAATAATCATTTAAAACTCCCAAAGCTGATGCTGAGTGAAAGGAGAACAAACCCATGTTGTCTCTGTGTGAGGATGTTGTGCATATTAATTTAATGCAATAGGCTAGATCCTCTTTCTGCAGGTTTGTTTTTCATGAAGGAAATGTTTCAAAATGTTCTAGTCTTCCAACTAGATGAGAATTTCCCAGTTTAATTTGACCGCCAGCTTTTTAGTAAGGTAGTAAGGTCTTTTTCTTTATTTTCATCTAGCTTTAGCTTGTTTTATCTTCTAATCGCTAAATTACCGCATGTCTGTCTTCTCTCTCCTAGGATCCAGGTTTGTTAAGTGGGAGAGCAACTCTGCACCATGCCAAAGCTGGAGCTGTTTTAGCTAGACAGGGAGACCAGGTATGTTATAATACATCTATATGTTTGAAAGTGTTGACCTCGAACTTCCTCTTTTCAGAGATCTATATGTGGCAACCGTCACTAAAACAAATCTGTCGTCTTATTTCTTCAGGATGTGAGTCTGCACTTTGTCCTTTCTGGTTGTCTGCATGTCTACCAGCGAATGATCGACAAACAGGAGGCCGTCTGCTTGTTTGTGACCCACCCAGGAGAGATGGTAGGCCAGCTCGCTGTGCTCACCGGAGAGCCGCTTATCTTTACCGTTAAGGCTGTCCGAGACTGTACTTACCTGAAGATCTCAAAGTCAGATTTCTATGAGTGAGTCTTTCTTCTTATCTGTGGCCACAGATTGCATCTTAAAATCTATGAGTATTTTAAAGAGCTCAGCTTTACTAAATCAGCATATATTCCTCTGAATTTTCTGCACATAGTTGTATTGAATGAGCTTTCATCCATTGCTGTTTACTTTACTGTTTTGCAGTGCATTCAGTCACTATTTCTACCCATTTCTGCCCCCTGTAGGATAATGAGGGAACAGCCCAGCGTAGTGCTGAGTGTGGCCCACACTGTGGCCATTCGAATGTCAGCTTTCGTCAGGCAAATGGACTTTGCAATTGACTGGATGGCTGTGGAAGCTGGCAGAGCCCTCTACAGGTACCTCTAGGCTTTTCTTACACAGACAAATAATAAAAATATTCTGCAAAAATAATAAGTATTTGCAAATAAATTAAAACAGATGTATACACAATAATCCTGTAGAATTAATTTAGAGACTACACAAAAAATAGCCATCATATGGTTAATATTTTTATAGTGGTGACAACAATTTCATTTTTACAATCCTACTTATAGGCAAGACGACCAGTCCGACTGCACCTATATTATTCTTAATGGACGTCTACGTTCCGTCATTCGTAAAGCAAATGGCAAAAAAGAGCTGGTTGGGGAATATGGCAGAGGAGACCTCATTGGTGTGGTGAGAACCTTTCTGCTCTGTAATTGTATTTATTTTTTAGCTTTCATAAATGCTTGTTTATTAAGTAAATTATGAAGGTTTTTTTTTAAAAAGGATCTTATTGTTTTTGTCCTTTGTTGTCCTTTAGGTGGAGGCATTAACCAAGCAGCCCAGGGCCACCACGGTTCACGCTGTGAGAGACACAGAGCTGGTTAAGCTGCCAGAGGGAACGCTCAACAACATTAAAAGGCGATATCCACAGGTGAAGGACTGTTATTAAATCATTGTGATCTCTGCAGAGTTTGTAGTTTTTTATAAGTCGTTCTTGATCTTGATAATAATAAAACAAATAAAATTTAGTAGTTTCCATTATTTGATACTTGTTTTGTTCATACTCGTTTTGTTATTTAACATATTAAATTAATACAGCTTTTTTTTTTATTATTCACAGCACATTTTGTATATATGTGTTCTTACTACGTTTATACCTTTATGAGCCTTAATATTGCTGCATCAACAGGTGTGGTGTTGAGTTTAACCGCTGTACCCTGTAATGATATAATATCAAGGCCACTTTAATAGAGCATAGAAAATATTTAATTAGGCTCACATTTTTTAGTTATGACTTCATTTGTAACAAACGGTGAGATAACCATTCAGCACAATTGCACCTTTAACAGAATGATTTCTACATCCTATTAGATTAGATTAGATGAGTTTTTATTGATCTCACAGCGGAGAAATTCACAGTATGTGAAATAATATTTGTGGATGAAGTGTTTCTTTACTCAGTAAATGTGTGCAAAGCATATGCGTAAATCATGGATTGGAAAAAGCCCTAGATTTTTGATTGGTAACATGATAACCAGTTATTTTTAAGTCATGCGCTGCTCATTATCATGTAAATTCATTTTAACCATTAGATTCAGGGTCTCTGCAGACAACACCAACATTTTAGGGTCTCTTTAAAGAGCCATAATACCTCATTTAACTTATTTCATAACGAACTACGGCAGAGAAAATGTGACACAATAAAATAAATCTTTAATAATCACAGTATTTATGTTCCCTTATAATAAACTAACTGTAATAACTGAATTACTTGTTTATTTATGCAAGCGCACATTTCTATTTACTATTTGTGTTTTAACTTCTTTAAAGTATTAATGTTATCACATCTATGGTTCTATAAATACTTATCTATATATATTAAATAATTTATCAGTTTTTGGCGCTTTAATGGTTTATTCATGTTTTTGTTTCTGCGTTGTTATTTTTCCCGTCCAGGTTGTGACAAGGTTGATCCACTTGCTTGGTCAGAAGATTCTGGGGAACCTGCAGCAGGGGCGGGGTCCGTTCTCAGGTCAGAAGATGACCGATCCTTCCTACATGTCCCTGTTCCGTCTCTTCACAGTCTCCTTCCTGTTTAACAGGTTCAGCTCTGAGTTTGCCAAGTATGTCGACAAGTGCAGATGTTACCAACCCAGCCAGTAACCTCTCCACTGTGGCTGTGCTTCCTGTGTGTGATGAAGTGCCAATAAATGCGTTCAACTTGGAGCTTAGCCATGCCCTCAGTGCCATCGGTACATCTTCTTTCTCTTGTAGAACCGAATGTCTTTATTACTGTCTTTTATTCTCTTTCTTTTGGTTTATTCATTTTACCTTCCCTCTGTTTGACACTTGAAGGCCCCACTCTGCTTCTCACCAGTGATATAATCAGGGAGCGTCTGGGAGCTTCTGCTCTGGACAGGTCAGTCGGATGGACCGGGAAGACTCTCCCTTTTACTTTAAGAGTTTATTTCCTTTTTTTAAACCAAACCTTAGCCTGGTTTGTAAACGATGACTGATTGTGATGTTTAGAGTTTTAGCTGACCAGCAGTAACCTGACAGTTGTATAAAAACTGATTGGATTTGAGAATCGTCATGAATTTATCTGATAGCACAAAATTCAAGCTCTTTGAGCTCTTCTTTAGTTGTTTGTTATTTCTATTCAATTCAAGTGTATTCTACTTGTTTTTCCCCCCAAAAAAAACAGTCCCACGGTGACAAAATTTGTGTGCAACAGCAGCAACGCAAGTAGACAGAAGAAAGTTTACAGTTAAATCCAAGACTTGATATAAAAAGAACAACAATACAGCGAAAGAGAAAAACATCTTAAAAAGAAAAAAGAAGTGGCTCAAAAATGTAGGTTTTGTTTCCTAAAGCTTTTCTCAGATTTTAGCTACACTAAGATTTGTTTGATTTAATTTTATTTGTATAGCAGTAGTTTACAACATCACAACATAGACGCAGTTCAATCAAGTCATACAGACAGACTGGGTTGCAGTTTTCTAGCTGAGGAATCCCAGCTGATTGCAAATATAACACTGGTGTCCTGCATTTTTTCCAATTACTGATGATTAATGTGTTTTGTTTTCTACCTTGTTTCCACAATTTCATTCTTTTGAGATCCTTTCTATGAACTTTGCAGAAATGATTTGCATTAAATCAGACTCTAGGAATGTTGGCTGGTATAAAACCGAAAGTAATAAGTTTCAATTATGTTTTTTTTTTAAACAAATAATTAGGTCAGCAATGGGTACATCTACAGTGTGGATATGGAAGTAATTTTTTGTATGTTTTGGTTTTTCTAAAGGTATCTACCTTTTTGCTTTTTATTGTATGCCTCTTCAAAGGGTGGGACGGTTTAAAATGCTTAATTTGATCTAATTGTTTTTAGGGTGGGTTAACTTTTGAGCCTCTGTAGTGCTTTTATAACTTTATCCACAGTCCCTTCCTTTAGGTTAATGATGCCTGTTGCTGGATTAAAATACTCTTCCTTGACTTCCCATTAATTTTAGTATCCATGAGTATCGTCTGTCTGGCTGGCTGGCCCAGCAGGAGGACATCAATCGAATCGTCCTGTACCAGACTGACAGCAGCATGACGCCGTGGACTCAGCGCTGCATCCGGCAGGCTGACTGCATCCTTATAGTGGGTTTGGGCGACCAGGAGCCTGCTCTGGGAGAAGTAGGTGTTTGCAGGCAGAAGGTTTAGAGTAGATGATTGTAAGCGCAATGACGCCACTATAGGGCTCCTCCCACTTTGTTTTCCCTGAAGTTGGAACAGATGTTGGAAAACACAGCAGTCCGAGCTTTGAAGAAGCTCATCCTCCTGCACAGAGAGGATGGACCGGGTCCGTCCAGAACTGTTGAGTGGCTCAACATGCGCAGCTGGTGTTCGGGTCATCTCCACCTAAAGTGTCCCCGCAGGGTTTTCTCCAGACGTGGCCCCACTAAACTGGTACCTTTTTTATTGTGCCAAGAGCTAATCTTTTTTCTTTCACTTTGTAATGTAAGGTGCTTTATAAATAAAGCTGGACCATCTCTGTTTTGTGTTTGCAGAGGGAAGTTTATGAGAAGGTGTTTGAGAAAACGGCGGATCGACACAGTGATTTCTCTCGGCTGGCCCGAGTCCTCACTGGAAACAGCATCGCGCTTGTGCTAGGAGGAGGCGGAGCGAGGTGAGCTCCTATCAGAGCCCAGAGAAACATAGTTTATCGACTCTAATAAGTGGTTTACATGTCCATTACAACAATATCAGATTTTCTTAGAATTACTCAATTTTCTGTCACATTATAAACTACACCTTTTATCAAACAACCTAAATTCTGAACTTTTGCATCTGCTTTTTTTTTCATGCAGAGGCTGCTCACATGTTGGGGTGATTAAAGCTATGGAGGAAGCAGGGATTCCTATTGACATAGTGGGCGGCACATCGATCGGCTCATTCATCGGAGCGCTGTATGCAGAGGAGAGGAGCGCCGTTCGGACGAAACAAAGAGCCAGGGAGTGGTCCAAGGTTCAGAACAAGCTGTTGCATTGCCATCCTTTTTTTCAATGTCTCATACATGTTCAATAATTTGTATGCAAAATGGAAAATAAATAGCTGACCTTAATCTTTTCCATTGAAGGAATCAGTTGTTAATATTTGTGTTTTTGGATCAACAGGCGATGAATTCAGTATTTAAAACAGTCCTGGACCTCACCTACCCCATCACCTCTATGTTCTCGGGTTCGGCTTTCAACACCAGCATTTATAAAGTGTTTCAGGACAAGCAAATTGAGGTGAGACAAAACTCTTTAGAAAACTTAACCGTTGCAGCCATTTCTAAAAGATTTTATGTTCTACTAATAGACAACTGTTGATAGTTACTGCAGACCTTAATGTCGTTTATCTTCAGGATCTGTGGCTTCCATACTTCAACGTCACCACAGACATCACAGCTTCGGCCATGCGGGTCCATCAGGATGGTGAGTTACAGCTGAGCTGAATGCCTTTTTTTTTCTTCTGTGTTGATCTTTTGCCATTTATGTTACTATGATTCAGCAGCGAAGGTGCATTAAAGCAAATAAAGGGATGTGTTTGTCTCTCCTAACATTTGACAGGACAGTTGTGTGGAATTGGCGCCGACTAAAATATGTTTCAAAGAACCAATCTACCAGCATGTTATTGCAGTCAGTCAACCATCAAGAGCTATTCTTGATCATTGTTATACCTGGTGTTAAATCTAAAACGGTGATAGTTCTAATAACCTTCGGATCAAAACAGAAAAATCTAACTTTAAAACCTTTAGCAGATTGGACTTAATAAATGCAGAGATAAACTTTACAAACTCAAAAGGCTGCATTTAAAACCTCCACTTACACCAAATAGCTGCATGTTAAATAATTATGCAGATATTTCAGAACACTTGCCGAATAGTTTCTATCCAAGTCTGAATATTCTCATGTTCAGTTTCATTACAAGTTGATGAATAATAACTATAGTTTTTGGTTGTAATATTGGGTAGCATATGAGTCTGTGTATTCATCGTTTTCCTTTTTGATTTTGATTGTGATTGGTATGGTGGCAATCGGGTGAAAACATGCAGCAAACCATGAACATCATGGTAATCAATCATGGTATGTGATGCAAACACATGAATGGCACAAATTTGAAATTACATAAACACAAAAAGTTAATACGCCAGAGAGACAGCTTTTGTGAAAAGCTGCAATCACTGAAAGCAGACAGGAGCCAAAACAGGATAAATTATTAGATAAAAGAGAAAATAAAAGTACAAAAAAAGCAGCAAGTGTAAAGTACTGCAAACTTACACCACAAATCTGAAGTGCATCAAACCACAGAATCCAGTTTGAACCGCTGTATATGAGTTTAAATGATACTTAAAGAATAGCTATCATTTTCTATCTCCCCTTCTACATTTCTCTGTACATACCAGTATTGTGTCTGCTGATTTTTGGTGCCATCTGACTTTAATTCAATTGTCCTCAAAAATACTTTATCAATCTCGAAGGGAAATAAAGCATTGATTTACCTCCGATGAAAAGAATGCTCAGTTGTCCAAAAGTTTTTTGCATTTTACGAAGAATTCTTCTATGAGGTTGACTCCCCCTTGTGGTCTGCTGCTCTTCTGTTTTGTTGAGCAAGTTTTCAGCTATTTTTTTTTAACATACTGTTGTTCTTGGTATTAATTGTATTTTTCTTACTGCATTTATTACCTCTGATCTCAGCATTTTCCTCTTGCAGTGGAAAATGCAGGAAAACAGGAATCCAAGGGATAAATTCACAGCACTTTAGCTCAGTTTTCATAAGCAGAACCAAGTAATTTAGTCTCCAACCCGGATTTCTTAGCATTAATCAGCAGCATTGGATGAACTGGAGGTGATGAACCTTTTCTTTATTCTCTGCATCAAAAACACCACATGAATATAAAAAGTCTTGTCGGAATAAAATAAGGAAAGGACAGAAACCAGAGTCAAACACATAACTTTTATTGACATGCTCACTGATAAGTCTGCACGAATGAAGCTCTGAATGTGTTTAAAGTTGCTGTAGCCAGAGTTAGAAACATCTTTCACTGAATTAATAGAAATGAAAACCCTGATATGTGCCTCTGTCTGCTTTATTTACTGAATGTGTTGAGTAGATCTAAGCAGGTTATTCACCTTCCTTCCATAAACCTCATAAACCCAGTGCTCTGATTTCTAGTCAATATAATTCTTACTTATCTTCTACAATATTGTGCATCATCTTAACTTGTTGCTGCTTTAGCTGCTATTCCTGGAGTCGTAGTGCTGGATTTCCTGAGGTTTGACTTTGCGGTCCTGCAGGAATGCTGCTGGTGTTGCATCATGGCATGTTTCTGCACTAACTGTTGGAGAAAACCCTTTTCCTCTGGCATGACCTCCATTGTGTAATTTATGTAGACTCTTTCTACCTCTTCTGCTTCACTTTCTCCACTTTCCTTCGTCTCATAGAAGCTTTTTTCTTGTTATCTTTTTGTCTGAATCACCTGTTTAAATTGATGCAGTATAAATACACGTAACACAGACAGCCTTTTAAAATTTTTGCTTTAGCTATGATAACCTGTGTAGATACGTATTTAACCCCCCCGCCATGTTCATGTCAACATGTAGGATCCAGAACACATCACTTCTTAAATCCTCATCATCTTCCCCTAATAACATGCTACGTTGTTCGTGTCTTTTATTTATTTTCATTCTAAATCTACAGTAGTTTGATTGGTGCTTCTTCTGTAAGTAGTTCTGGAAGAAAAAAGTTACTGAAAGCCTTTTTTCATGGCTTGGATAGAAAGGGACTGGACTTTAATGCCATTCTTGGCTTTGTCCTACTGTCAGCTACTGGGATTAAACAAGTTTTTCTGCTTTTAATGATTACATCTCCAGCAGATGAAAACTGTCGGTCTACTCACCCACTTTCCTTTGTCCATCAAGGAACATTTCTCTTTTGCTGCGTCAGAGTTGTTCTCCAACTTTACCTGCTTGAACTAGTCTCCTAACATCACTAATGCTGTTTTAAGCTCATTCGAAGCCCCAAACAATGAGAATCTTAGGTTCTAAGCAAGTATTGTTGAAATAGGTCTATTTAGTTACCCACTGAGTTTGACTATTTATCCTATCAAGCTTTTTTGGAGGGTTTATTGTTTCTAATCCTGACTATTTTTAAGTCATTAATAGAAACTTAGTTTATGTTTTAGTGTAACCAACTGGTTACACTAAAACGATACTAATTATACAATGTGATTGTGAAAATGTTTTAAGTCACTCTGGATGATTTGGTTTGTTTCCAGGGTAACAGATTTTCTGGCAGACTTTAGAAATGATCTTGGTCAGTAGCTTTCCAAGCTTTCTGAAGAAGCCGGTGTCTAACTGTAAACTGTGAAAGACCTTCTCCAAGCTTAAGGAAGCGCTGCTCCAGAGCACTTCAAATATATAATGAAGAGAGTTTTGGCAGTTTGAGTCAGAGGTCAATGTTGCCACATGTTGGACATGAAAGTCATTCATTTTGGGTCTTTTTATAGACGCTTCCTTAAAAATGAATACATGGTAACAAGTTTGAAACAGTTGAGCATCTAGATTGGATCCAACTAAGGTGTGGGTCTTTACTAACATGCTGTATCTGTTACTAAATATATTTTTAGTGTAAAGGATTTCTTTTCGGTTTATTTGGACCACTTGGACCGTGCATGAGGGACCTCCTCAGTCTAGCACCTTGAAGAATGAGGCGTAGTTTCCTTTGCCTAAAAGAACTAGCACAATGCTTTAACAGGCATTTGGCCTCAGTGACAAAAATGTGTTTGGTGAAATCAAGCCTTTAGATTTTAAAACGCTGTCATGCATGGTGGTTGTAGCATCACTCTGTTGGGATGTTTTGTAGATTGTGGTACTGGTACTTTGCACATACTGAACAGAATTATTTGAAGAAAAAAAATCACAAAAAATTAGCAGTTAGTCAATGGAAACCTTTATGCCGAAACAGACTATCTGAACTGGTTTTAAGGTAAACTGAGCCGACAGGTTTTGACATTTATACCTTATGTTCATAATAAAGGTTCCTGCCTGGAAGAGAACCAGCTTAGATGGTTTCTGCTATTCTTGCTAATGAGAGTGGTTAGGTATCCTCCAGCCAGAGAATGAATAAAAGTAATGGCTATCAAAGCCATTGGACTGCTTTTTCTCCAGCTTGGTAAGCAAACATTTAACCCATTGTTAGAGTCTGTATGTATAACTTTTAATGCTGAGATTAGACGAAATCTGCAATAACTTCAAACTCGTGCACCTTCATTGTTTTTGTGTGTCATCATCTAACCCTCAAGCAAGAAATGATGACAATGCATCAATAAAACCAAAAATGATGAGTCTGCATAAACACCTGACAGACCCTGTCTATAGAGAACTGGGATGCCCCAGGACTCTAAAGTAATAGAATTGTTGAAAACACTCCTTTACTTTCTGCTACTCCCTTTGTTGCTTCTGTCACTTTTTGTCTCTGTGTCGCAGGCATTTCTTCCTCTCCGTCTTTTACCTCCTTTTCTGTTCCTTTCTCTGTTCTTCACATTTTTCTTTCCTTTATCCATCTGTGACATGAGGTCCAGCTCATATTTTATGTGATCCTCCTTGTCCATCTCCATTTCCCGACAGGTTGCGTCTGGCGCTATGTTAGAGCCAGCGCCTCCTACACCCCCTATTTACCTCCCCTGTGCGACCCCAAGGATGGGCACTTGCTTGTGGATGGTTGCTATGTTAACAATGTCCCAGGTCAGATTTCCAACACCCACTCACTAAAGCCTCCTCTTTTGGTCCCCGGATCCACAGTCAACCACTTGGCTACCCTTCTCTTTATTCTTTCCCACTTCTCATTTGTCACTAACCCATCCTTGACCAGGTGGACATTGGGAGCCCATGGTTTGGAAGGAAATGCTTAATCCGACATTTATGACGTAGTTTGTTTATTATCCTGTTAAATACATCCTAATGTAGATTCCATTGGCTTCCCTCTCAATTTGAAGGCATATTATCCAGCAATGCAACATTCCTAAGATTGGAGATGTTGCCCCTGCATGTTTTATCATCTAAAGCACGACCATCAAGTTTTCTTTTTTTTTTTTTGTTTTTTTTGTTTTTTTTTGTTCAATACATTTCTGCTAAAATCTTTTTTTTTTCTTCCTGAAAGTTTAAGGACATATGAGGCATAAACATACTAATTTATGTTGTCTTTTTAAAATGATCGTTTTCATCCGATAACTTGAGCGTCTCACAAATGAGTTGGTTGAATCCAGTTTAACAGCTTTGAATTCAGTTGACTTTTAAACACCAGGTACTGATTTGATGATGGGGAGTTTTTCAAACAAGTGAGATGCATTGAAACTATTCACACCCCTTAAACTTTTACCACCTTACAACCACAAACTAAAATACCCTTTACCTGGATTTTATGTGATGGGTCAACAGAAAGTATATTAGGGCTAAAACAGATTAATCGTGATCAATCGATTATTGAAATAATTGTTAACTAATTTAGTAATCGATTCATTGTTAACTGGAGTATAGCAACTCTAAAACATACCTTTAGCTGACAGATCACCACACTTAGAGCAGACTTTATGCTAAAATTGTAAAATAAATATGTAAATACTTTGTATTTAAGATTAAAAAAGCTTTTTCGTCCGAGAATGTGACCTATCCAGAACTCCTCAGGTGGAAAAGTTTTACTTTCACCTGGTTTAATTCTGTAAAAAATCTTCTTTCAGGAACTTTTTACCATCCGATTATTAATCGATTAATTGAAAAAATAATCAACAGATGAATCGATTAGCAAAATAATCATTAGTTGCAGCCCTAAAGTATATTTTGTTTTAAAAATTGTTATCAAATCTATAAAAGCTTTTTTTTTTTAAATTATTTTTACTCCATCTTGGATAAACCCACCAGACGGGTCAGAGATGTGGCTGTGGAGAAGTTTAAAGCAGGAATAGGTAATAAAAAACAACCAACGCTTGGATTGATCACTGAGCATCATTCACTCATCATATCGGAATCAGTATACTGTGACACAGTCGGAAAAACATGGCCGTCCATCTGCATCGACTGACCGATCAGACAGAGAGGGTTAGCCAGAGAAGCAGCAAACTCAAAATAGGCCTTAGAGATTGATGGCTTAGATGGAGGAGTCTGTTGAAGCACAACTATTATTCCCATACTTCACAAATACAAACTTCTCTCCCAATTCTTGAAAGAAGCCCAAAATAAGCCTCATTTTGAGTTGGACCATGGCTAATACATGGACAAGATCCACTGCTTAGATTAGACCACATGTTGACCTTATCTAGTACATACACGACTTCTTTATGGGGTGATGCTTTGGATTAAGTTTCCAACACAGTCTTGATTTACTCCATTCTTGCTCCCATTTGCTCAGACCATCTTCCTTGTCCCTGCAGAGGAAAAAGAGCTACATGGAGTTATTAGAAGGTTCCAGATATTTGAGCTCCATGTAGAACATTACTGTCTACAAGCAGAATACCAGTAACCATGCATCCAGCCTACAATAGACTGGTTCAGGTAAAATCATACCTATGTGTTGGAGTTTATACATTTCAAAGGTGTTCCTAGAAAGAATTGACTGAGATCACAAAGATTTTTTCTTGTAGAAGAATTTTAAACCATACGTCCTTTTCCTACGATTTAACGGCCCGCTTTACTAAGTATCGGTCTGTCACATTATATCCCAATAAAATACTAAATTTATTGGTTATAACATGAAAAAAGTGGGAAAAGAAATGAATTCCAAGAGTCCTGAAGCATCATACCTGCATCATACGTCTTGTGCTGTTGGGGCTCGCTCTGCCTTTCAGAGGATCTAAAAGCTGAACTTATACTGACATTCAATGAGCCTTTCTGTCCTGTTTTATTTCAATCACATCCACCTACAGGAACACATTCAACCTCTCCTGCTCAGCTCCTCTTCTCTTCCCTGGCTTTGCTTTCTTTTACCTGCATGCCAGTTGTTGTTGATTAGCTGTAAAAATGAGATTATGTGTTCTGGATCCTGCTGTTGCATCAAATCCTCTTACAGAAACTGAACAAAGTACTTAGATTTAAACCTGTAAACTCTTGTAGATGGCTGCCTCTCATGTTTAAATGGATAATCCCACCTCAGCGATGAGTTTACTACACGCACAGTGGCACCCCTGGCTTTTCTCTGTGGTGCTCCTTATCCTTCCAACCCATGCAGCTTCTAGCCTGCTCTTCCCCCCTGCTGGCTCTGAGCTTTACTGCAGGACTGAGTAGGCTGGTTGCTTGTCTGCCATGTTCACAGTGAAAGACCTTGAAACATTGTTCCATCAACATCTGCTGCAGCTTTGTCGCTAGAAACATATCAGTAAACTGAGTTCAGGTAGGACACTGATGAAGCTGCTCCGACATTTAAATTTATTTATTAAGATGAATGAATTCCCCCAGTTAGCAGTAATGTAGCACTGTTGATGGGACACGGTTTGGAGGTCGGAGCAAGTCTTAGTGCTCTCTGGTGGTTGCCATATCCTTTATTGCCTTTTGCACAAGTCTCCCAGGGCTTCTGTGTCAGGTGATGAGGTTTGCAACAGAGTCTAAAGTTGAGCAGCACTGCAGTCCAGCCCAGTCGGGGATCAGCCTCCGTCCTCTGGCTGAGGCCCCTCTGGTGTTTGGACTGTGGTCTGTGTCGACACACTAATCGATTAAAGTTTAGCAAACATGATTGAGATGTTATCCCACCCCCTTCCTCCTCCCCTCCCTGGTGTGCCAGGCTCTCTGTGGCGCTATGTGCGGGCGAGCATGACCCTCTCAGGGTACCTGCCGCCTCTCTGCGACCCCAAAGACGGCAACTTGCTAATGGACGGTGGCTACATCAACAACCTGCCAGGCAAGTACAGGTGGAGTCGGTCCCAGACGGGACCCCGGCCCCCTCCCTCAACCAGAAACCCTCCATATCTCCGAATGTCAGACCAGCTCCTGTTTCACAGTGGAGGGGGGAGGGAGAGTCATGGATGGGGATGTTGGTTAGAGGGGGAGTTGTATTAATCAGTTTACTAATGTGTTTGTAGAGGTAAGTAAGGAAACGGGGGGTTTTAAGGGTAGTCCAGTGGTGATGCTGAGTTTTCCCACTCTAAACCAATAGACATTATGAATTAATATTTATTCGAATTGGATACATTTTGTATTCAGTTGAATATCAAAGAAATATGTATTTTAAATGTTGGCTTCAGAAAGTGAATCTGGTGTTTTAGCAAGAATCGTTATAATTTCAGTCCTTTTTATATTTTTTCACAATGTTGACTGACTTAGAGCTTATAAAACCCAAAGTAGTTTCATTAGAAGATGATGTTGATGAATAAGAGATTAATGAAAGACAACTACAGAAATGTCATCCAGCTTTAGAGTGTGTCCTTTCAGCCGGGGCTAACTAATGCTAACTCATGCTAACTGTGGTATAACAACCTTATGGTGTCAGCGAGGCTCTCATGACTGTAATAGCCCGTCTATATGGTTTGGACTGGTTTTGCCCAGGTTGATGTTTTAGTCAATAAAACCGTGTTACTGTAACCATTAAACCAGATAATAATAACTTGGACTGTGAGTGTGTGTACCAAGTCCTGCTGGAAGATAAAATGAGCATCTCTTCCATGGCATCAATTCCAGGTTTGCATCACAATCAGGTTTCTTGTTGCCTGTGTAACATCAACTACCACACTTTCTTCTTCCACTCAACTGTCATCATTACATAACCTATGAAAGAAGCTGGTTGAACTCCAAACTTCTTTAGCAATAGCATGTTAGCGTAGCAGGCTTTCTCTTACATGTTAAGCCATTTTGAGGATTTAAAAAACATTTTTTATTGACTTTGTTTTCTATTACTGGATTTGGGGTTTTATTAGACTATAATATTAATCTAAAGAAGAAACAATTACTGAATATATATACCAGTCCATTTAAAATGCATAACTAAAATAAGGTTTTGAAATTTGATACTAAATTACACCTTAAAATTGCAGCTAAATCAATTCATGTCTGTGGCAAGTTTAGATCCTGTTTTATTGTTGCATTTGGATTTTTTTATTTTTAAACATAAGAGCTAGTTTTCAACGAAGAAAGAAAATATAAGGCTCCCTCATAAGCAATAGAAAATCTCAGCAGTAGAGAGTCCCTGCTGAAATGTCTGTCTTTCTGCTAATTTTTGGACTACGTAGTTTTGTATGAGTGCTTAATCTTTAATGTTGGAAGACCTTCTTGCCACCACTCTAATTTATAACTCTTTTTACAGATACGCTTTCAGATTTAACTCAGGACTCTGACCAACCCACACCTACATGTTTATGACATTATTTTATATTCATAATACAGGGAAAAAACAAAAGATTTCTAATCTGCCAGCAGTATGAATAACTTTGGGTTTACATATAAACTACTAAGTTAAATGGTATTAATGAACTGCATCCTAAATCAGTCAATACTCCATTTATATTTAACTACTTAATTATTAAAAGTTTGTTCAATAAAGCTCTGGTTAAAAGATGGGAAAAATCATCAGTTTATTGAATTTTCATCTGTGTGTTGTTTTTTTTTTCTGAGTTTGAGGCGATTTAGCTGTCTAACAGCCTGGTGTAGAAGAAGAAAGAAGTGGAGAAAAGATTTGGCTTTAATTGAAAACCAAAACTGTCAAACTTTGCTTTAATCTTATACAGAACACCAGTCTGTTCTGATGGTAAAATCTGTTTTGTTTTTTTCTTTTGGGCTGGGCGATTTGTTTTTATTACTTTACCCTGATAACGTATTTTAGCACAATCCTTTTCAAATTTGTTACAGAAAGTATTTTTGCATATGTTTTAGATTTGCATTCATTTGTCATTGTGTAAATTAAAGAACTGAATTGGCTTTTTTTTGTGTTAAACATTTGAAGTTTATATAAGCTATGCTCACCTCTGTACAATTCGCCCAGCCTCATGTCTTTGTCCTTTTTATTGTTTTAAAACGCTAAAATCAGCTTCTGTCTTTGTGGAGAAGGAATAAATATTATTACTGAGAGAAGAAAATGTAATTTATTCAATAATTTCCTTAATTTTATTACTTGAAAGCATTTAGGGCTGGCCTGGCCTTTTAATTCCAATTTAATCCATTAGACATAGAAATGCTGCTTTAAGCTGTAGATACATGAATAGTCCCGACTGTGACTTCACTGGAGGATGAGATCAGAAGAATCACTTCTTTAATAAAACACTGATCTTGAGCTTTGCTATAAAGGAAGCCTTTCTAGCCCAAAGAGTTATCGATAGAAGCCTCAGTATCAGGATCCTTTATGTAATGATTTTCACCTCCTTTATAGAGGAATTAGATCAGCTCCTTTTTATTGTTTTCCTTTGCATAAGGGTTTTATTGTTTGGGGGTTTTGGGTCGTCTTCCTGTTTCCTACTTTAAATGGACTCAACACCACAAAAACTTTTATTGCCCCATAAGACAGAGAGAGTAAAGCCACAATTCAGACCACCTGCTTACTATTCCATTTCCCTTATGCCCACATCAGATTTTTATTTAATAAATTGACCATAAATGGAGTTTGTCGGCATAAAGTGGAGTTTTTGTGGTGTAATTCCATCCTAAACCTGCTCCACCCAAAATCTGTTCAAGCAAACAATGCTTGAACATGGTTTTCACTTTTCCTCCGTTCTGTTCAGCCGGTTTCTCTGTCTGTCTTTGTTTGAACATCTGTGTGACTGTGTGTTTGTGGCCGCTGGTGTTAAACGTCCAACAGCGGACATTGCGAGAAACATGGGCACCAGGACAGTCATCGCCATCGATGTGGGTAGCCAGGATGAGACTGACCTCTGTAACTATGGCGACAGCCTGTCTGGCTGGTGGCTACTGTGGAAGCGGATCAATCCCTGGGCTGAAAAAGTCAAGGTAAAGTTACTGGACTTACTGCAACCTAAAGAACAAGAAAAAAACACCGAGTTGTTTTTGTTGTTTAGTTACAGCAGTTTTATTTTAAAATATTTAACAGCTTGAAGCCGTACACTACAGCAGTGTGTCGGTCTAACTGAACTGTTCCCACAGGTTCCAGACATGGCAGAGATCCAGTCACGCTTGGCGTATGTGTCCTGTGTGCGACAGTTAGAGGTAGTAAAGAAAAGTGCCTACTGCGAGTACATCAGACCACCTATTGACCGCTTTAAGACCATGGACTTTGGCAAGTTTGATGAGATCTATGTGAGTGCCGTTTATTCCTGTAGCGTATTTTGAACATTTTGCACCACACGAATATTTTTACTATCAAGAACTGCAGCTGGATCTCAAACAAAGTTTAATTGATTTTAGAATTAAATGCATTTTATGTGTTTTAAACGTCCAAATGTGGCACCTCATGAAAATCTTACGTATCTCAGAGAAGAATCTCAAATAAGACCAGAGAAGAATATCTTTCTTATGCTAAGATGTTCTGTCCTAAGATGCAGTTTTCAAGAATCTTTAGTGTACTGGAAACTACAAA
>JAUZNJ010027807.1:0-16538 GCA_034780135.1 Jordanella pulchra | reverse complement strand
TCGAATCACCGCTGCAGGAGGAAGACTTGTGTGTTGAGGAAGCAATAAAGATGTGGTTCACCCTAAAGAAAGTGTTAGGTCTGTTTATAAGTGCTTATTGTGTTAATAGTTACTGTTTTGTATGTTTGATAAATCTGTGTTAAAGTGTTTCCCTTCAGTTAGAGTTTAAGACAATAATTCAAAAAGGTTTAATGAAAAGGTTCTTTAAAGCTTTACCAACATGAAAGTTAAGGTAATAAATTATTGGTAAAGAAAGCAGCAAAAGCTTTAATGAGATTTTTAATTTAGGTCAATAAATAATTTAGGTAATATAAAACCAGCTTAATAAGGTTTTAACTGCCCAGCAGGTGGCGTCATCTTACACACATGCAAATAACTATGAAATATTTTAAGTTTACATGCTTACAATAACGTCTGGCCAAGAAGACCCGAGCCGATCTCCTGAAACCTCTTCTTCTTCCCAGTTTTCAATAACAGGGATTATAAAACCCAAAGACAGATCGGCGCCATTATTGGAGAAAGCGCCTGATGTGGATAAAGCGGATACGGCGTAGCTTTGATGGCGCGAAACAAAATAGGGCTGAAAATGAGCAATTTAGCATGATTACAATGTAGGCAACAACTAAAAGTTTTAGTGGTTTTATCAAACTTAAAATAAAGTGGAAAAATATTGCTTATTTAAAAACCATAATTTAACTTTGTTCGCTGTTAAATAATGTGAAGAAAATACTAATTATGAATTTTGAGGTTGGAAATAAATTGTATTAATATATATTTTTTAATATTCTAATTATATATATATTTTACTTGTAACATTTGGTAAATTATAAAACAGCTGTAGGAGTTTTGGCCTGACTTCCTGTTTACGCTAACGTAACCGCGCCAGAATCACGACACAAACGGGATGTGAGAAGTAGGGATCAAATGTCCGAAGGAGCAGCTAAATGAGTTCATTATAAAGTTCACTATAGAGTCAATATAGGGATCGAGGGGTTAGGGCGGACGTTCGGAAGGACTTTTCCTCAAAAGTCTTAGCAGATCATAATTGGATCAAGGATGTTTTTTTTTGGCAAATGCAAGATTGCCTATTTTTTTCTTTTAATTCAGAGGTGGCCGGATATGTTGCTCTTTAAAATCTTTCAGTCTACTTCATGTCAATAAACAGGTTCTATATGATAAAAAAATAATCCACGCTTCTTTGCTTTTTTTAATATGGTTAATCCTAGTTAAATCATGTTTTAACAAGCAAGCAATTCATGGTTTGCATAGAGACAGATTCGTTTATTATCCACTAAAAGTGTTTCCGTGCTTTATTTTTCTCCGATTAAAATATGTTTAATTATGTAGCTCATGTTAATGTTACAAAAAGGAAAAAAAAAAAATCAAAACAAAAAGGGGCAGAGGTCCATTAAAATCTGGTCATTTTTTTCAATTCAAATAAAATGCACCAAGAAACATCATATAATACTTCCAAAGGCAGATTAACTTTTTGATAAAACTTTATTCCAAACTGCTTTTATAATAATCGTCCTGAAACTCTAAATTCTAGATTTGAAGTAAAAATAAAGCAACGTTTTCAGTGGTCTGATTTCTTTTAAAGTGCCGATAAATATATCAGCTGATTTATATCTCATATTTTGTATTATTGTTTTTGAAAGTATAATGTTACTGTTAAAAAAATCTGGATAAAAAGTCAGACTTCCTCAATATGATCTGAGATTTAAAAATAATGAACAAACAAACCAAAAATGATTTAAATATCATTTCCTAACCTGGCAGAAACGGAGTGTCACTGTAAAAAAATCCCTAAATAAAATCCAACAATGAGGCACTGAGCTGCTTTTCCTGATGTTAGCAGCTGGACTGCTCATAAACTTTTCTGAGACTGTTTCTTATCTTTTGTCACCTTTTAAAAAGCCCAAATTCCTCTTCTTAACAGCAGTCTTTCTTTGCAGCCGATCCATTTCGTAGAGAACTCCGCTTTGGTTTGCTGCTTCAATAATTTGCAGCAAAGGAAGAAAGGCCGAATCAGTCTGTTTTGATGGTGTCTTTTTAAACCACTAGGATGATCTGATGTCTTTTGTGACTGACAAGATATAAAGAGGGAACATATTAAAACACAACGATTATCAACTAGTTAGGTCATTTTTTTTCTTATTGGATCAGAATTAACCACTGGTAGCCACAGTAACATCCCTCCTCCATTTCTTACCTGTTGGTGAACATAAAGTGTCCCCTCTTCCATAAACTTGTCAGTTATCTGCCTTTTCCCTTCTATCCCACCTCTTTCCTCAAGGTCTCAGCCTTTCAGGATCAAAACTTTCTCCTCCTTCTCATATTGATTCTTTCAATCCTTCGTCATCCTTCCATCCATCTCCACTCTTCCTCTATTGATCTTCCACGCTCCCTCTCTCTGTGTGCTGCTATCTGACTCTGTCTTTGTCTTCTTATCGAGGTTTTTGGGGTTTATTCTGGCTGCTGTTATTGACAGGCCTCGAGCTCCGCGGCCAGTTAATGCATCCCTAATCCCACCTTTGTTAGTCTGGAATGTTGTCTCTCCGTCACACATAACCACACAAGCGCACACATCTATACATATATTCTTCTATGGCACAAGTGTGTGTAGAGTTAAAAAGGGGCCACAAGGATGTTGATCCCAGCTTTCTATTTGTTGGGAAAGCCATCTATCAATCAAACGGAGGGCTGCTGTCTGTGTGTTATTGGAAATGTGTGTGCATGCACAAGGGCCTTGAGTGACAGGCTGAATCGTGGCTGAAGACGTTTGATAAGCTTGTATTGTCAATCTCCAACCCCCACCCCAAACCCACCCTACGCTCCCTACCTCCTTCCACACCTCCGCCTCGATAAGAAATACATTCGACTAGAGCTGATAACAGTGTCAGGAGCAGCAAAGCCCCACTCTAAAGAGACACACACATCCCTCGCCACAGGAGAGGTGTCTTTCTTCAAGCACCTTTGCTGTAAATGATACTTTCAACAAACAGCGACGACAACACCACCCTCGGAAAAAAACTGCTCCGATCTGGTTTGTGTGTGCTGCCGGGTGTGTTTTAGGATGATGTGCGATATGGCAGCAGGATATGCTAGGCTTATTGAATATAGTCTTAGTGATAGCGCCGCCATGTGTGTTTATGTTTGTGTGTGTTGTGAACAACAGAGAAAGAATACAGCAATAGGCTTAGAGCTGCAGTAGCAGAGTGTCAGATTTAACAACACAATGTTAGTGAAGAATAACCGACAGCTGCCTTTGAGTGTTCTTGTTGTGTGTGATGCCTGCATACGTTTATGTTACATCTGTGTGCACATAAACTGCACGTATCCTGCAGCAGGGTCATGTGGGTGGCTGGGTTGCATTTTTAAAAAGTTTGTGCAGAAATGTATCTGCAGGTAACGGGTTTGTCAACAAGAAGCCAGAGACGACATCACAGAGTGAAGGAATGTCCTCACTGGTAAAATGCATCAGTCGGTATTATATATGCCATTACAGCTGAAATGTGTCAAATGAGGCTGACTTTTCAAACAAGAAACTGTGCAAAGAGATTCTCATTGTTGCTCTTGGGGATTTCAGAAGCACATCCCTCCCAGATAAACGAACTAAACACAGATTCCATATCAAAACCAGGGCGATGTTTGCAAAGCTGTAAAAGATGCACGTCATGCTGCATGTAATGAGGGCTACTTTCTGATCACTGCCTTCCAACCTATAGGCAGAAAGAAAACAACCTCTAGTTCCAGCGTTTGGAGGTGGAGCAGTGAGAGCAGATGCTACGAGCCTGTATTCAGATTTGTCATTTTCCTGCATCAGATCAATCACAGTGCTGCAGTCATTTGTTCACACAGGGAAGAGTAGTGGGGAAAGATCAGACTCCTGGCGGCGAAGCAGCTCCTGATTGTTTTTGAGCAGAGGAATCTTACCTGCTCCTGCTGGTCAGGGAGTAAATGATGATCGACTGACAGTTGGAGGCTGGCACAGCGAGCTGGGGACGCTGGTGGAGATCGTCTCATCTGAAAAAAAGCCGCGATCTGAACACAGGATTCTGACATACATCACTGCAGGGTCAAGGTGGTGCAGGATGAGGTGTAGGCCCAAACTGACTCCATCATCTGCTGATACAGTTACACGGTGAGGAAACTGCAGGGGTCCTACAGAGGCCCTCTGATGTCATTTAAATGCTCAAAAGAATTAATGAACACAGACGTCAGGATGTGTACAGAAAACCCATGTTTCTAACTAAAGTGTTTTGGTACAAATAGCTCTAAATAACATCAATAATGAGTCTTTGAGGTAATTTAAACTTTAGCTATTAAAAAAGGCTAAATTATTTTGTAATTCAAAGGATGATACTTTTTGATTTAAGTCTGATGGATGAAAAATGAACTTTCAGGTTTGCCAACCCCAAAATGTAACAATTGTGTTAAACAAGAGCAAAATAAAACGCAATCATGAGTTTGTTGAGTTTGCAAGACATGGACAAAGTTAAATACTGTATTACAGTTCTGTATTTTCAGACCCTTGAGATGCCTAAATAACACCATAACAATTTAAATGCATGATCACAATAGCATAAAAACAATGATGTTTCATGATGATGTGAGATGAAGAAATATGCAAACGAGAAAACCCAACATTGACGTTCATTTAACTTTTAAGTAAAAAAAACATGGAATGGAATAAGTGTCTTGTTGGGATGAAGGGTTCTTTAGATATGAAAAAAGAGATAAATAATAATGCGTACAATAAAAAGATTTCATCGGACCTCATACAGACCAGCATTAGTCCAAATCGTGGAGGAGTACAGAGAAAAAACAGTGACCTGTTAAGAGATTTCAGCATTGGGGCCAGGGCACAAAGTGAGTGGACGATGGAGGAGATAAAAGAGGGAAAGTGAAAAAGATAATGAAAGAGTGAAATTACCAGAGGGCACAAGAAAAGAGGGTTATTGTGCATGTGCATTAACAGAGTGTATGATGAAGTTAGTTTTGTGCTGTGTGCAGTGACTAGGGGCTAAGGAGTCGAGAAGGGAGAGGGAGGAGGTGGGGAAATCAATGGCAAATTACACGCGCTCGCCTGCTCCATTGTACAGTATGGCTGCTATATTCTAAAGAAGGCACTTCCAAGATGATGCAGCCAAATGGTGGATGGACTCCAAGATCATTTTTATTGATTTGGAGGAGCCATCAATGGAGTAGAAGGAGTGGAGGATAAGTGTGTGTGCTTTGAGGTTTGGATGTGTGTCACAAGGCCAATACAATACCCACAGATCCAAGCTTTTTGTCCCTGAGCACACATTAGTAACACACCCTATCCCACTGCTTTGTATTTACATTAGTGCCTGGGTGGCTTAACGAAGGACACGGAGGTTTCTCTATTAAGAACCTGTCTAGCAGCAGATGCCTGCATTGTTTGGGTTCGGGACCCCAGAAATATTTGGAATTAGAATTGACAATTCGTTCATCAGCTGACATTTAAAAAACGTCTTTTCAGTTGTGTGAACCTCTAAGACCAAGGACCTGATCTCCAAACATTCCCGAAAGGAGCACTAAATTGCATTTAAAATGTCTTTCTTGCATTTGCAACTAGTGAGTGTGTTGCAGTTGATCTACTGTGCAAATGTTAGGATGTGCAAACTTCTTCCTCCCCATTAATATAAGCAGACTGTGCTACAGGCAGTCAGAGTGGCCAGAAAAAAGTAGCTGCCTAACTCTAGCAATCTATGGACAGGTTCACCCTTCCTACCATGCAGACACACATCGGCCTATACGGGCTGCCCACTGCACCACCGTGCAGCCAATAGAAGAGTTTATATTAGAGGCTAATGTTTATTTTGAAACTTTTCTGGTTTGAGGATAAATAATTACCTTAATTGACTTTCAATAGGATTGAAATAATCCATTTAGATTGGACATAGATTCAAATATCTAAATCATTCAATGCAGCATCATGTCTTTGTGAATTTATCTTTAACATTTAAAACCACACTTAGAACTTTACAGCCAGGTAAAATATATCACTGAAGAAAAGGTGAAAAAACAAAATGTAGATTGGAAATAGGATCTTAAAATCTTTCCCATGATTCACTGTTTGTTCGTTGTGGGATTCAGTAATACTTTATTTTGTGTGTTTTTGTCTGTAAGCTACTTCATGCTGCAGGTGTTAACCCTGGGAGTCCAAAACATGACAGCCCAGTTGAAGCTACACAGCATCCTTACGTGATGATAATTGGATTACACTCGCTGACAAACACAAGAAAGCAGAGCAGCAGGGATGAGTGATAATTATACACCACGTATTTTCTGTTTAACTAAACCCTCATATATATTCTAGAAAACTGTGACAGATGTTCACATCTGTTCATGTTGTTCTAGGTTCATTTTAAATCAGCTCGGAAAAGAATACCTGAACATTAGTGTTCTGAAGATGTCTGTACCCCAAACCAAATCTATCACTGAATGAACAGTTGACTAAAAACCCAAAATCATCAGTTTAGACAAATGTTTTCCATTTTGCAAAACAAAAGCTTAAAGGTTTAAACTAATGAGACACAAGCAACTAAGTCAAATCATAAAGGAATGTTAAATATAAGAGAGAGGTGATATACAGAACTAAATTTAAAACAATATTTTAGATGAATTGGGTTCAAACATAAGGTAGACATATACAGTACAGGTTAGAACAAAGTGCACCATTTCACACACCAGTCCTCCCATCATCCTATGACACATTTGCATAATAATCATTAAAACAATTGCAGTTAATGGACCTTTAGAACGTGGCTGCTAAATGCGCCTCAATAACCTAGAAAGGGCAAGCACACGTTACTGCTCACCTGAAAACAAAGGTCATGATGAAGTTCAACAAAACTGTGACTGATCCTGTACAAAACGTTCACAATACATTGTGGTGAAAAAGGTTTTGTTTTACATTTTGGTCTCTTTCGCACGCTTCCAATCAAGTGTCAACAAGGACACCCTGGGTAAATAAAAAAAAAGCAGTTTTCTAATGAAACGTGCTTTCACCAAGGGAAGCCATCCAAACAGACCAGGCCCAGTCAAAAAAAACAACCAAACAGTGTTGCCCTGTTTTAATTAATGAGCTGATAAAATGTTTGTGGAAAAGCTGCTCCTTTCACTTCCACACTGCAGAATTAGGGAACATTTAAATTGGAACCTGTCTGACACACAGAAGGGTACAAAACACAGACAGTCTGCTGGTCTAGAAATTCAGAAACAAATGAGAAATAAAGACATTGACATCAATCAGTCTGGAAGTAGTTTAAGACTTATTCGTGAAACTTTGGGTCTCCAGTGTATCGGAGTAAGAGTTACCAGAGCAGTTAATGGGTGCAAAACAGAGCCTAACACAACATCTAAAGCAGCCTTATAGCCCTTTCCAACTGGCTGAAAAACCTGTTTAAACCCGGAACAATCGGCTTTTAATGGCAGGGAGACTCACTATGAGATAAGTGCAAACGCGAATGTCCAGACATGTTTGTGACCTTAAGCTCGAGTGGACCTGGGTTATACAGGAGGACGTTAATGTAAAGATAATCTAAATGCTCATAAAGGTGTGGTATAGTTATATTCTGCTCTTAAATCTGAGTGAAATGCTGTAAAATATACTTACAAAAGCCCTTCATGCTCCAAAACACCTCTAGTGTGGAATAATTATCCTGTGAAGAGTGGGTCAGAATTTGTATAATTTGGTGTAGAGACTTCTCAGCAGTTACTGCCGATGCTTTATGCTGTTAATGTTCAGGTCCTATTGATTTCTCACAAAGAGTCATGTTGGTACCTAAATTAATCAATATTTGTAAAATAAACATTTTTATCCACACATTTCCAATAGCTGCTTAATCCATCATTGGGGGCCTGGTAGATATATTTTACAGTGATTGGGTAAAAGGTAAGAAATACCCTGCACAGGTCACCAGGTTATTGTAGGGGCAACACAAGACAAACCACCCAAGCATGTACGGCAGAAGTCTAAAATACAAACAAGACAATGTACCTCAAGACCTTGAAAACGCTTCATCAGTATGGACCTTAGAACGAGTGCTGGAATTCAGCAGCCATGTGGAAGTGAAACACAAAGAGAGAGAGAGCTCATGAAGAGCGCCCCTAGAGGTCAGTGGCCGTAATAGCGTGTGCTGAAGAGGCTGTGTGTTGCATGCTGTGCCTAAGTTTAACTTTGCACTGAAAACTTTGCTAGGAATAAATCTTCTGATCAGGTAGCAGCCTCTACTCCTTCCCTTTCACCTCTCATGCCTTTCATCAGGGCATGTTTGGCCACAGCAATAAAGACACTCTTAGTTAAACAGGCTAGATTTATTTTCCCGTGGTCTGTGACACATTCAGTGTCTTTGAACACTGGTTGTGAAATTCAACAGGCAGTGTGTAAAGAGGATGGCTACGAGTATGTTTAAATGTGTTCAGGGATGATTAAGTCACGTCTTGTTTCCTGAATGCACACATTGTCAGGAAGGTGCAAAGTTTCTCGGCGGTAAGACAAACACTGAACTGTTTACGACCGTGCAGAATGTTGACAGTGGGATTCTAACAATCAAGAACCAGAAATATGCAGCGGTTTTGCTTTTTAGTGCATTTTAGATAAAATCAATTGATTTCTCTTTGCCCCATAGTTGGACATTCGTTTTATCTGTTCTATGTTACTTACATTATTCACAGAATGTCAAAATGTTTGATGAATGAAATCTGTTGCAGTTCCTTTCCTTATTTTTGTGCTCATGTCTTTTATGGTAAAACAAATGCTTCATGAGAACAACGAAAACAACAACTTTCAAAGTGAGAAAATAAGAAATGTCTTTTAGTTGTATTGATTAATAAACACACAAATAACTACAAATATTAACTAGACATTTATGTCACAATCAGCTAGGCTCACTTAATAATGGTTCATCTACAGACCAAAATGTCATGGTCATTTTTCTATTTTTCTTCAGACATTTAGATTTTAATGATGACTTAAGATTTGAATCCAACCTCTCAGAATGAACACATAAGATGTCATCACATAAGAAAAATTACCAGAGATCTTTGAAAGTCTTTTTCTTTGTTAGAAATCTTTCTCCTTTTAAATGGTTTAAATGATGCCAACTGTTAACATCTTGCGCTGATTTCAGGAAACATTGACAACAACAAAAAAACACAGGAACGGTTTGTAAGGAGGGCTTGGGCACATGTTGTTTTTTGTAATCTAATGAAAAATGTCAAACAATAATACAAACAGATTCAAACCTGTTCTGAAGATGACCTTTGTTTGCTTCAGCTGCATCATTTACTGCAGACTCCATTATGGCTTGTTGGCGGTGCAGAGACATAAACCCAGACTTAAAGATGCAGAGTTGAACATTGTGTAACTCAAAGGGAACTTGATTGTTTGAAATTTATAGATCACCTATCATCATTGAGTTTAATGTCTATGTGCAGCTGTTAGTGAAAACAAACTCACCACTGAGTAATATCTTTAACGACAAAACATTTCCATAGCAATAAATGATTTTTTATTTATTTATTTATTACCTCTGCCAAGGAGGCTATGTTTTCATTGTCGTTTGTTCGTCTGTTTGTTTGTTTTCAAAATAACCTGAAAAGTGTCAGGCGGATTTTGCTCAAATTTGCACAGAAGGAGGATATTATAACCATTGACAAATGATTAAATCTTGGTAATGAAGGTGGAGGTCACAATATGTCGGGGGAATGAGCTGCTTGGTGGAGGTCTGTGTGCTTTTCTAGTTTATTTATTCAACCTCTTCAGAATTTATTATTGATGATCATATTTGCAGTGTTTTAATTTGTAGCCACATTGTGTCAAACGTTGCTGTGGCATAATTGGACCCATCTACAGACCTAACACCAAGAGGAAAGAGCAAAACATAGGAATTAGAAAGGAGGTAAATAACTGACAGGCTTTGACTGTTGATGATTTCATGTTGATTTCAGGAATTCAGATATTTGGAAAATACGAACTAAACACAGAAATATACTCAAAAAACATGAAAGCAAATGTGTAAATAATAAAAAAACGGAAAAACAAGAGCAATTAGAAACAATAAAAAAGTTGAACACAAGTACTAAGAAAATGAGAAAACCTGCAGTAACTTTAATTCACCACCAAAAAACTAAAAGACGTGTGAATACACCCAGCGATTATTTTCTATTTTATTTTATTTTTAGGCAAGAACTCACATAATGACAAAAATAAAAACTGATTTAAAATGTTTGTTACAGATTTTACTAATAATACTGCCCCCTGTGGCCAAAATACAGAACTGCAACACTGTTTTGCTTTTCCCCTTGTTTAAAGTTTTGTTCTTTTTACTTTTTTCACCTCACCTGTAGCTGCCTTTGGTGTCTGAGTTGAGCTGGATGACAGGAGCTTCTGAATATCCTCAAAATCCATCTTGAACATGAGGCTGTGATTCTTGCTGCTCTGCCGAACGGCACGAGAACTTCCAGCCTGAAGTAAAAAGTAAAGATATTTTTCAGTAAAAACTTACATAATGTCTTTTTAAGAACACAGGATTACGCTACTACTAAAAGAAATACTATTAAGATGATATAGATGTTATTCAGCGTGTTTTTAATCTTTTGACTATATTTTGTATTTCAACTCATGGTTGCTTTCCTTTCCCCTCATTGAAACATATGTTTAAAGGCCTCTCAGCTTAGGAAAAAAATACATTTGTGAAGTTTAAATTACACGAAGGGGAGTGAGATTTGAGGAATATTGATATATTTATCCAAGCTGGTTTGTACCTACATATAAGACATGTCCTGGTATGTAACCACTGGAGAGCTGATTCCACAGTAACCGTCCAACTGGATCACAGATGTTTGACTCATTTGGCTCATCCACAAACCTGGATAAACATGAAGACCCCCCACCCCCCTTCGTCTCACCTCCCTCTCCTTCTCTTCACCAATCAGATACCAGGCTCAGTCACTTTGTTAGAAGACATGCCAACATACTCTCATTGAGGACCTATGCAGTCTCTGTGTGCTTCTGCCAAGCTTAAATCTTCCTGGATCTCCTGTTGCCTTGGTGCTTCTCTACCCTGGTGACCATGGCTTATATTAGCTTCACACAGCAAACCAGTGAGCATAATTGTGTGGCATTTGCTTGTGACTGCGGCATCAACACATCCTGAAAGAAAAGCCTAGTTTTTCTGTTTAAAGAGCTTATCTGGCAACAAAGAAGAATGTGCAGCAGATTGAAATGTGCAGAGTGTGTTTGGAACTATTTGTGAAGCCATCCTAACATCAACTCATGCTCTAGGACTATTGCTATCCTTAAAACACCAATAGATATTACAGAAAGCAGCGAAATAAAAGGTTCAACTGTTCGAGATTTCTGACTCCTTCAGCATTAATTTTAAATCATTATAACTCTCTTTCCTCCTGCTTAACAAAAACACACAAATAACTAAAACCAGTTTTAGATTAAAATGTATCCAGTTTTTTCTTTTGTAAATAAATGTGAGGTTAACATTGCAGAAACCTCTAAAATACGTACAAGTTGCTCTTATAGAAGAAATACCATTAATGGCCGAATAATCTATGCAGACATTAAAACGGTTCGAACTCACCTGAACCTAATACTAAACTTTAAACTGACTCACAGACTTTTTTTATTTTTCCATTTATTATTCTCCAGTTATTTAACTTATTCATTGGTGTTTTCTTATTTCTTTCATGCACTTTTCACTTGTACAAGACTTTGCATTTTTTAAAAAAAAGCTGCTTAAAAAGGTTTAGAAAGAGATGAAGCAAGTTCATTTACTTATATAGTGTAATTTTAGAAGGAATGTCATCTCAGTGCAAAAAAAACAGATGGAATTTAAATTTAGTTAATAAAAAAATCTGTTTAATTTATAAAATAAAACACCTTCAAATTTCTATGATTGTTTTATCTTTTTATTAAAAGTGGCAAAAGATGTTTGGGGCTGAACAGCAAACTGCATCATGTTGACTTTGTGGATCGTTGTGCATCTATGTGTTTTCCTCTTCCTCACAAAAAGAGGCCATTGTAGTCACCCAGGTAATTCCCACTGGTGCCGTGACAGGGCAAAGAGCCCTCCTTTATATCCTCCATCAGAAATGCGGATCAAGTCTATTTCTGACGGATCAAAATGCATACATTTCTGTAAACCAGACGAGTTAGACGAAGGTCATTCCTACGAAGAGTAAAGCACATCCTGTATATTTAAAAATAAGAGGGGGCTTGGGTGTGAACAGATCCGACCCACGGGCAGAGTGGATTACGACAACGCACAATTCGAGATGAAAAGAGGAGACATGGGACGTAGTCTGTGTGAATGAGATTCATCCCTCCAGGCCAGAGGAGGCCGTGTGTGTGTGAACCGTGTGCCAAATCATTTTAGGAAGAAAACAGGCTTCATTCATAAATCACTGATCTGTACAACTAACCCAAATAAAACTCCACGCAGTTAAAATGATACTTAAAGAAAGATATCACTGTTTAGTTGCACATTATTTACATTGCATGTTTGCAACAATTTACTCAATGAAAACAAGAACAAATTCGTAAAAGTGCTTTATTTTAGAGCTCCAGCATCACTAGAGGAAAACTGCTGCTTTGAAATGCGGTAAAAACTTAATGGCAAATGTGAGTTTTAAAGTCTTGTAAAATCAGATCTGGCTGCATTGTAAGTGTCCTAAAGCAGGGAATGTGACCTCTTGCAAGTTGTCTAGAGACCAATAAAGATGAATTTAGCATCTTACCTTTTAGATAAAAAACAGATATAATTATGAACGACGAATGGATGATTAACAGTTATGAACGAAATTCAATCTCTTAGATTTTTCTAATCTAAACTAACTTAAAGACAGTTTGACAAAGCAAAGATGGCATTAACCTTGCTATCACATTTTTGCAGCATATTTTGTTGAGCCATATTGTTTAAATGTGTTTCTTTGGTTCAGTTTGGATTCAAAATAGGCTTGATAGTTGCACGCGTTAATTTAATACAATGATGAATATTTTTTTACTTTAAAGATACTTTATAAATTGAAACATGAGCTGAAATTCATGTGTTTCTGTGGCAACTAGGACATTTTTAATTAAATATAGGCTGGTTGCATATGAAAACAAGTGTGTATATTTAGGCCTATCCATGTGTTGGTCTGTATGTGTGTCTATGGGTTAGTGTGCAGGCGTGTGTGAAGGTATCATCACGGCTCGGTAGCAGCTAGCTTGCGGCTAAATAACTCTCCACACTTCATTAACGGTGATGAGGTGAGCTGCTCATCTCTTTATTGTTAGCTAGCGCTAAGCTGCAGTAATCCCAAACAAAGAGCCGAGGCTTCGCAGCAGCCTGCGTGGATTAGACCGCTTTCTAGAAACATCCGAGAGGAATCCATTCTCATTCAAATTGGCTTGTAAACAAAACCAGCAGTGGCTGCAAGAGAGATGAGAAAGGAAGGAGATGAGTGTATGATGGAGGAAGTGTGATATATCCTATATGTGTACATGTGTAAAATATGTATCAGTGTCTGCAGAGGAATGCATGTTAGCCAAATTAAAACCTAATTAAAACATAAAGAAGACTGAAGCTGTTTTTATAAAAATGGTTTAACACTACAAATAAAGTCCAGAAATTCAATCACCAAAAATCCCCGATCAATCAGCACTTTGATCCTTGTCACAGCCGACTAACTGAACTTCAACTCCTCCAGTAGGAGGAGCTATAAGGAAATGAAACTCAGTCACCTGCAATAAAACCTTATTATGTAGTAAAAATGTGAGTGGGATGTTAAATGTGGAAGTTACAGCAACTTCCTATTTGATGGGGAAGGACTGGAAATGACTACAATCCCTCATGTCTGGTTTTCTCTATGGACCTATTTTGGGTGTCGGGTCGTTTTTCCAAATATTTGTTGGTGTGTAAAATGATTTTACAAAGACAAGATCTTTGAAAATCCCTTATGGACAATTCTAAGCAGCTAAAGCCCTGAACTTCTTCTTTATCAGACTGTCGTACAACAGTGTCTTCAGTCAGAGGCTTCCCCAGAGTCTCTGTAAAACAGACCACTACAGGAGCTCCTTCTTGACTATAGAGCCATGAACATCAACAACAACTTGCTGAAGAAATCCTTATAAAAGTTACACCAATAATTAATTTCCATTTTAGATCAATAAAGTACTTTTTAATTGAATTAAAATGAAGTATTAGAGTTTGTATGTCTTGTTCGAATTAGAGAAAATCTACAATCAGTTCTGAAATGTTTTTTCAATAGTTAATTTATGACTATTTCAGCCTGGAAAATATGTGATTACTACATTTGATTAAAATCCCCAAATTATTTACATTTATATTTATAATGAATGTATATAATCTTCTGACTGTAATTTGCACCTATTATTAAACTTAATTTCTATGTAACTTAAAAGTTAAACTAATATTTTTTTTTTAAACATAAAGCTGGAAGTGGTTACCAGTGGATGTTAAAAAATACTTTTATGTTACGTTTAGCTCATCAGTTTCTGCTTAATAAATACTGATGATGCTAAAAGAAATTAAGTTTCAGTTGTTAAAGAGAAACAGGCTGAATTCTGAAGACAGCAGCCATTGAAAAATATAGCAAAAAAATACAGGTTATCAAGTTCCGCATATTCAAATTTACAGGATATACTTGTTGATTTTGATGCAAACCTTATCTTCCATTTTTACACAATTAAAATGTTTGAATAGATAATAATTCCAATCACAGATACTGTAAAACATGTACAATTCTTTGTTTTAGTTCCTATTATAATATACAAATAAATGCATGTATGCAAAAATAAAAAAATAAAAATAATTCTACACAGGGTCCCCTATCAGCCCCAGGATGAAAAGCAGCCATTAAATGTGCTTCTGCCTTGAGCCAGCCTTGGATTCGCACATTTCATAATCAGACCACTGTTGGTGTGTCCACCTTCAGTCAGTGTGATGGTTGTTGATTTACAGCCAAACAACTGTTTGAATTCATGTTACAAGTTTTTTTACTGTGACAGGTTGAACCGCAGACAAACTCAACAAACAAACGTGTTTACTGATAGAACCCTCCTCTCTTAAAACATGTGCAAACTACAGAGGGCCAGGGTGGGATTTAATCCCTAGACTCCTGGGTGAAAGTCACACGCAGTGACCAGTCAGCCAAAGGGATATCCCCTTGGCCATGTAGCCAAGGCGCATGATCTATTAGAGGCATAGAGACAGGACCCCACACTGTTACAAACATATTGTCCAAATAACGACCTGATTCACCGTTATAAGTTGTTTTTTTTGGGGGGTGGGGTGGGAGAATATATAGGTAGCAGCACTCTCAATTCCAGTAGATGGCAGTAATGCACATCAGTAAGTTGCTTGAAAACCCCTCTCGGCAGCGCTGTGTGTGAAGTACCGGTGGCTCTGATGGCGTTTTTTTTGTTGTTGTTGTTTTATTTGGCAAAAGGTCAATTTTATTTGTGTTTATCTACGTGTGTTGCTCATCATTCCTAAAATAATTTATCATTATCTAGAGACTATTAACAATAAGAGTTTAAATGCAGCTCTAGACGAGCTTTTAATGTGGTGACGTCACGAGTACACTTCGGTTCCAATTGACACAGATCTGTCCGGCGTGCTCACGTTCTCCCCGAGTCCATACTTTTGGTGTTCTTATGAAGAACGTACTTGGAAAGAACACGAGTCCATACTTGTGTTCTTGACTATTGAGAAATGGCCTCCATTTCCACCCAACAGGAAACGAACCGCCATCTTTTCTTCACCATGTGACAGTGTGGGGTCCTGTCAGTATACCTCCAACTGATCATGTGCCTTGGCTACTTGGCCAAGGGGATGTCCCTTTGGCTGACTGTTTGACGCTTATGACTTTCACCCTGAAATGCTGGGATCAAATCCCGCCCGGGCCCTCTGTGGTGTGCACCTCGCCACAACCATGCTACCAGACACAGCTTCTGACCTCCTGCTGCCGCTATTGAGCCACATAAATGTTTTTGGATATTTCCCTCACCAGGACTGCCTTAAATGAATACATGAGGTGAGTACCTCTTTCCACTTCAAGAATTTTAATGTTACTGTTGTTTGCTAGCTGTGTCAACTGTTTTTTAGTCGGGTTTTTAGAAAACCCAGCAATACATTTGACTGAGTATTTCCTTTTTTTAGGAATTTATTACTCTGAGTGTGAAATTAGCTAATTAGACGAGTGATCCGGCTGTAACTTCTTAGGTAAGGTGGTAGTGCAGGCTTTTAGCGTCACTGTTAGCCACCCTCTCGGCTCTCACTCATTGATCATGTGATACTTTTCATCATGCACATGCGCAACACTCCAAATTTCTGTCTAGATAATGCACACATACTGTTATGCACGGATTGATACCAACAGATAGAAACTCCAGATAACAGGACTTTTCACATTCATATTTCGACACTTTTCGTACTACAGTCACTTTAGGCAATGCATGTTAACAAGATAATTGCCTAAAAGCACAT
>JAUZNJ010027806.1:0-16538 GCA_034780135.1 Jordanella pulchra | reverse complement strand
GACCTGAAGCTTGCCAGGAGCTTGTGGATGGCTACCAAAAGCGCCTAGTTGCTGTGAAAATGGCCAAGGGACATGTATTTTAGTTATTATGCATTATGTTTTTTTTTACAAGTGTATGTAAACTTTTGACCATAACTGTATGTTTTTATTCCATGTCTCAGGTGTTTTGGTTCATCACTTTAAATTCCAAATACACTGAAGTTTTTGATTGTAAAACTCCAAGTAATAACGGCACAAAAACAATTTGATTTAGCTTCAAATGGGACTTTATTTTTTTTTCACACTTGGAAGATATCAAACTGATGAAACGATTACCTAAGGATTGGGTTTGTCTTTTCAAAAGTAAAACAAATCATGAATGTGTTAAAAGCGGACTTAAAAAAAAAAAAACAGTTTCCACAAAAGGCAGAAACATCAAACACTTTCACAAATTCAATTTTAGGCCTATTCTGTTTTATTTTCCTTCAAGATTCCTAAGTAAAGAAATGTGAGATAGATGTAGAGGAACTCGGAGCTATTTTAAGGATATGGCTTGGAGAAAACAAAAATGCTCAACCTAACAGGCAACAGACATTTCTTTTATGACATCATGAAAGAGTCAGCTTTGACTTCAATAAAAAAAAGAAAACTGTTGAATTCTTATAGAAGTAGACAGTTAAATAAAAGCTTTTTAACTTAACTCTCAGATGATTAAAAAGGTCAGAATAAACAAAGAGCTTTAAAGAAAGTGCAGAGCATCATCAGTAAAAAACATCACTTCCCTCTTGTCCCTTTTCATCCACTCTCATTAAAATATACTTACATATGGATATATGAAAGCCTGCTTAAAAATATACTCATAACGGACAAGATATGAGCTGTTTTTGGCTGTAAATGTAAGCATGCAATCCTTTAGATTCATCAACAGATTCAACAGTAAAAACACAGACGGATGGAGACACGAGTTAAATTATACTGAGAATACTGGAGTATCTGGCATCAGTCAGAAGGAGTCGCGTGATATTTAAAAGGATCTCTTAACCAAAACAAAATATGTACAAATCTAGTTCCTGAATAGGCACTTAAGTTTAAAACAGTTCAGCCAGCCGATTTAATCTTTGATGGCAAAAAAATCACAAAGACTTGAACAGTGCTTAATTGATTTTTTTTTTTGTTTTTTTGTGTTTTTTCTTTAAGAAACTTCAACCAGATGGAAACAGTAAACCCAGATACCAACATTAGCCCTAATAATAACTATATAAAAATCCCACCAAGGAAACACATTTATATATTCTGAAAAATAAACACAGAAACAGGGCAGATCTGTTTGCGTAGTATAAAGTACAAGCACGTGCTACAGTCTGAGAAAAAAAAAAAAAAAAAGACAAATTCCTGGAATAAATATCCATCTCATTCTCCTCGTAGAAGTCTTCATTTCAAAGGTACCATGTGGGAAAATATTCAGTGCTTCTTATTTATCTTATGGTTTTCACCATGGCAGTAGTGATTCAAAAGCTACATAATAAATAACAGAGAAAAAAAAAATCTGATATATACTATTGTTGCTGTTAAATAAATAAATCAGTAGTTAAACGATTCAAACTGGTGGACAGTCTGAAAAGCTGCCTCAGTGTTGCTCCTTTGACCTCAGTATCAGATTTGTTTTGGGTTTTTTAACGATAGAGTTGACAAAATGTCTCTTTAATGGTAGAGAGATAGCAGATACAGTAGAACAGGCCCTCAGCACCATAGTGCCGAGTCCTTGCTTGACAGTCTGGCCAGTGTTTTTAGGTGAACAGCTCCTCTCAATTCCAACCAAATTGTTTCATATCAACATGAGCAGCTAATTCTTCATCTGGTGTGAATGAGCTCTGCCGCCTCTGATAACACAAGTAGCCGGAATTACGCCACAAACTTACTGATGGCTACAAAAAGGGTGTTTATCTTCCATGTAGCTACAAATATTTAAGAATATCAGTAGGTGGCTGTTTAAGCTTTTGCCTGTTTGTACTGTTTGAACCTTATGTTGATTTGAGATAATCCAACGTATGGAGAGAAATATGAGGGATGTATCATCATATCACCCTGGAAAAAAACGGTTCAAATCCATCTTTAAAATCCCAATCAAATGCATAAACTTAGAGGATCAGTGACTGTAAACTTCTGACACCAGCTGGTCGTACCAAATATCAGAACCGCATCCTTCTTTCTATTCGCTCTCCCTGCTGAGATTCCCAACCTTGGATGGAGGAAACTGAAACAAAGAGAAACTCACTGAAGGCATATTTATGAGATTCGTTTTTTGTACCGCAGTGTGAATAATCATCCCAGTGGTTGTGATTAAAATCAAATACTGTGATAAATACAAAAAGATATCATCAGTGGGAGCCTAACCCCAGAGAAGCCGACATTTTACATCGGCTTTAGTGGTTAACTGACACAACGCAGAGAAAATGGGAGTTTTTAGAAACCACAGGAGTACAAATGATTCAGCTCAGACAATAAGAACACATTTAGGTGGACTTTGAGGATTTTAGTACCCTAGTCTACATGTAGTGCCTTAATAATCACAAGATTCTAGCGAGGTGGTGAGCCGGATCAAGCGGGGCTTAGACTGGAGAGTTGGTCCAGTCAACTCCGTAGTATTAGAGTACGATGAGAGCAGATTGATTTTACAAGTGAATTACATTTAGTTAGTTGTTGTCTTTTTGCTGTTGAAACATCAAACCCCGTCTTACAGTCTGTGCCTGTGAGGATCAGAGCGCGGGGGAGAGGGCGGCGGAGGGAGGGTGACGGTTGTAGGAGGCTCCACTGGGTCGTCCATCGGCAGGACCAGCCGCGTGCCCCGGATCGCCACGTCGCGCTCCACCAGGTCGAGCTCGTGGTCCCGGTTTTCGTTGAAGGGGACGGCGCCGGAGTGCTTGGGGTTGATGGTGCGTGACCCGGATGCATCTGTGCTGACAGTGACGTCTGCGTACATGGAGCTCACGTTGGCGTCGTTCAGGATGAAGTCAGAGTCGTCGTCGTGGAGCTGACCTTCATTCTGGGAAGAAAGAATTAAAAAAATAAGTCCATAGTCCTCATTAAACCAAAGAAGATCAAAAATCAACCCAAGCTTTTCTTCAATTGAAAGTCCTGGATCAAGATTTGGATTAAGCTTAAAAATTAACGCAGACCCCTAAAAAATGAATCAAACTGACATCAATTTATTTTGATTTAACAGAAGAAATGATTGCTGCTTTCCTATGGTCAGTAAAGATACAGTTATAGATTCCTATCATTTTGTGGAGGTTCCTTTACTCCACAGTGGGTTCAATTGTTTATCAGATTCTGATCACCTCTAATCTGATTGAACCAGTGTAAATCCCCAAAACTTATCTGTTTGGTTTTAAATCTGCTCCTAAACTGTGACCCTTCAAGCCTTATATTCAAACCTCATAGGCCTGTGGACTGGTGAGGCATCGTGCCAGAGGGCCACAACATGCCGGCAGAGTGGCAGTGAGAGGCGGTCCACTGTGGGTAAGGAGGGGCTTCAGGTAGCTGGTGGAAAAACCTCAGTCAAGGACATAATATATCAAACAGATTAGTGTCCCATGAAAACGGATTTCCATGTTTCTAGTAATCATTTATTTATAGTTTCGCTAAAATTTTACCAAACAGTGCTTCCAGCATTTATTATTGCCTTTATTATACGTAACATAACTAATTATTTTCTGTCAGAGAGAGAAATTATTTCAAAAAAGGGCGAAGATCCATATAGATCTGTTTCCAGTGGTCGCCGATGTAAGTAGAAACTTCAAAGACTACAAAAACCAGCAACATTAACTTCCCAAATACGTAAAATAAAAATTAGGGCTATAATAAAAGTCTTTCATAAATGCATAAAAAAAAATACTAAATGATTACATCTTTTGAAAAATAACTAAAAGCAAAACTGTTATTTTCAACACCAATAGAAAGATAGGTAAAAATGTATAGTAATTGTAAGAGCACCCTCTAGTGTTTGAAGTGGAGAATAGCACAGGTAACTCAGTCATGACTTCAGGAAGCTCATCGGCAGATTAAAGGATACTTGTGGTCGAAGTTATACCAGATCCTGAAGGGCCAGGCACTTTCATGTTTGGTGCTTCTCCTCTGGGACCCGTCCAACACAGCCGAACTCTGGGGAGCACACGGTGGACTTCAGTGAAAACGTCTTTCGATAAGCCACATCCTCTTTAAACTTTTCAGTCATGTCTTCAGAAAAGTCTAGTCAAAGTTCAGGGCTAAAGCCATCAGAGTGTTTTTTTGTTTTTTTCCAGAATTTAACAGAAACTCCTCATCCTCCTCACAGAGGCACAGGACCCTCCTAATGTTTTTTATTGGTAAAAAAATGAAAATATATGAATAAGTTTATGGGAAATCAAAACTTTTAAAAAGGAACAAAAAATAAATATAGACGAAAAAAAAGAATAAAGATCAAAAATTATTACAGCCGGGTGACGTGATGCCTAACTCGACACTGAGGCTTGTCTTGAAGTCCAGTGACTTCTGTTTTTTAGCTGCTTTAGGCTGGCAGATATTACACACAAACAGCACCCGGTTTGGTTTTCCTTTTTATTATAAATCCAAAGTATGATTTCCCTGCTTGTCTGTGTCCTTCTCTTATCATCTTATCAAAAGGAGAAACACATTTCAGTCACATATGCTGTACAGCTCCGTCCCTACGTCAAGCAACACACTTGATCCCTCTCTAGGGGGCGCAATTCACCTTAAAAGAAGAGATTTAGACATCGAGCTCAATACTTACTGAGTGTTCTTGATCAGAATCCACTCCCACTCTGAAAGAGATTGAAACGATTGCATAGTTGTGATGAAAGGTGCAGAAACAAAGAGCAGCAAACAGACGTGAAAAGATTGCCAGCCTTACGGTATGCTCATGAAAGACAACATGGGAGTAGTGCCTCCTCCACAGATCCACACAGTGAAGAAAACAATCAGCAGGGTGGTTGAAAACATCATCTGACGGGCGTAAGTCGCCGTGTCCCGAATGGACAGAGCAAAGGTCATTGCCCCACGCAGACCTGGAGAAGGCAGGAGATAAAAACGGCGTGACAAAGGGTTTGTTATTCATAAAACTGAGTTTCTCATAAAGTCATACTTAAGGGAGGCCTGCAGTGAAGACAAGGACATGTACTCTAAAAAGCTTTATATTAACAAAACCCTTGAACAGTGCGTGTTTTTCTTTTTTATTTTGCTAAATGTGCTAACTGCCCTGTCGGCATTTACCTGCAAACATCATAACATGCTGAAAGTTCATTCCGATCTTATTTCTGCGGCCCAGGTTGAGGAGAAAGGAGAGGGGGTAGATGTTTGCAGCTCTGCCCAGAAACACAGCCAGCTGCAACCAAACGCTGTCAAGGACATGACTCAGAAGGTGATGAGGAGCAGTACGGAAACATTTGTGGGTAGAAACACCAATTTAAAAGATCAAACTAACCGAGTGACTAATCTGTGTTTTATGTGTTCTCTGGATTTCCCTCTTGGTTTTAGTTACAGGTAAAAATCAATTATTAACTGCTGTGTCTCATTAATAGCTTCTAGAAACTCAAATACTTGAAAGACTTTAAAGCTTTTTTTTTTAGTAAGGTTTTTGGGGCGTGTTATCTGATCCAATGCAGGATACAAAGGCTCCGATGATGAACATGGGGTTAAAGACGTGTGACTGAAAGGAGAAGAGCGTCAGACCCATGTAGGAGAAGATAAAGTTTTCTGCCAGGAAGTTCAGCAGCTCAAACAACTGAAAAAAAACAACAACAAAAGTAGATTAGCAACTCGTCAGTCTTATCTAAGTCTTACCCAAATGTCCGCATGCAAAGCTTAACCAGCTATTCTTTTAGAAAACCAAACGACACATTTTTTTTTTTTATTTCCACCTCCTTTAGTGTGATTTTTATTGTTTCCTTGAAAGGTTCAACAATCATCTATCAAAAACTCCCAACACCTCCTATTTCTCTGCTATTTCCTGTGAACTTCCAGCGAATCTTTGTACCTTTTGTATTTTCACTTCAATCTACTAAATCTTTAAAATATTCTTACTGCACAAATTAAAACATTACATTTTTATTATATGTAAAAAGGTTACAAACAGAACTTGACCAAGTTTTTGCCATATCCTTCTGCAATCTGTGCCAAAAAAGGTATTTTATACATAAAGAGATAATATTATTATTAAGATATTCTTAAGCCCAGTTTTTCCAAAGACTCCTATCCCATAAGCCGTTAACAATGCAATGCTATAAAAGCGATTCATCGCGGTGTTCCTCAAGGCTCAGTTTTCGGTACAGTTCTCTACTTTGCTGTATTCATGCCCTGGTGCAGATTTCTAGATGTGCTTTATGCCGATGATGAAGTGCTGTATGTAGTCACAAAAAACATCGAGTCAGTTTCAACAAATCTGCTCAGATATCAGTGTCTAAAATAAGCCATCGGTATCGTTATTGATCTTATTCTGGGAGGGTGTGTGTTAAAATTTCAATGTGATTTGGTGAGATTATAAAGGATGCATCTTATAAAGTACATCAGTTATCAGGATTATATCGCTCTCCGGACTTCTGAGAATGATCTGTAGTAAATAGAATCCCTTTTCTGAGTATTGGTTCATGAGCTATTTAAGTTTTGCAACTTTGCGCTTTTTCTCCAATATTTGTTCTTTTTTTTCCAACCACAGCATTTTTTTTATTCTTTATTTGTGATAACTTTGGTGTAAAGAAAGTGCTTAGATGTAAAACTGTGAAAATAATCTGGATACCACTGTGATTTGAAGCGTGTTTCACCTGTTTAGTCCTGTCTTGAGATTCTCGAGACAGATTGTTGTAGGTGTAGTGAGCCTGAGTGATCCCACAGAACAGCACTGCCACCACACCTAGATCAAAAAAACAAACCAAAAACATGAAATATGGTTTACTCGTTTATCATTAGCAGCAGGTGGAGGGGGTGTCACTAAGGAGAGCATCATGCCATGTTTTTGATTTATTTAAATGGTTGATGTCCATCGAAGAGACACACAACCGCACACGAAAACCTATTAACTCACTCATAAGGGCAATTTAAAGAGACCAATTAACCTTAAGGACATTTCTTTGATGAGTGGAAAAATAATTAGAGTAACAAAAAAGATGACGAGTCCATCCGAGAGGCTGTTATGAACCAGGAACCAAACGGTGCAACCAGCTATTGCACCTGGAGGGATATTAACCCACAGAAGATCTGTATTCACACACTATATTATCACAATAAAGATCCTGAATCAAGGAGATTTTGTTAGATTCTTATTATTGATTTATAGATTCCATTTCCCTTTGAGATAAATAATAATAATAATAAATAATATAATGAATTGCATTTTTTTATTGACATAATATCCAAGCAAATATTTGACCATTTGCATTAGCAATATTGTACACACAAATAAAGTACATATATGGATTGACTGTTCAACTCTGTGTAAAACCTCTAAGATCTGCTAATATTTTTAGTATTAATGAGAAATTTGAAAATTAAGTTGGAGGAAGTACAGAGGTTATAAGAAGCTACTCGAAAAGGAAATTATTTTCCACAGTAGAATAACTGTTCATTGCCCTTCTACTCTGAAGGATGACAGGAAGACTGGAAATATTAAAGCAAAGTGTCTGTTTTATCAGCCAGTTGTATCAGTACGACAACAAGACGTACCTGTCATCCCGCAGGCTTCGGCCAACAGAAAGGTGCTCCAGGACATGAGGAAAAATAAGCCGGTTTCCAGTAAAGGGAAGTCCCTGAGTTTAGTAAACTTTGTAACGTGAGGAAAACTTTAAGTTAAGGACAACAGAATGAAAAGAAAAACGCAAAAAAGTTCCTCCTCCTGCTTCTGCAGAACGTTAGCTCACGTGTGCTAACAGATACAGTCCTGGTGTCAACACTTCATAAGCAAAACAAAACATAACACAACACTCAGTCTCATTTTATAAAGTTTCACATGGTTGAAGCATACGGAGGATTTAAATCCTCCTCTGTTCTCTCTTAAACTCCCCTCAGCTTAGCCACCATTTCAGACATATTTTCTGAAAGCTTAACCTGTTAAAAGCCTTGGGAGCTGCTGAATGAAACAGGCGATCACAGATGACCTGCCAGGCATAAAACCGCCTCTGACCGGATCACTTATATACACATACAGTTTTAATAGATTAATAGCAAAACAGACGGGTTAAAGCTTGAGACGGTTGGACAGAAGCAGCTACTTCCTGCTATGAAGACGTTACTCAATGGTTGTAATGGAGACTTTGTGTCCCCCATGATGCCTTGTGTTGCCCTGGTTTTGAGGATACAGTTTTTTATCTTTTATGATCCCTTTCACTGGTTTATTATCCAGCCTTGTTTGTCACTAATTAGAACAACTAATATTCATCAAAATGCTTCCACAGTTTCTATGAAGAGGCTCTTTAGACAGTTCCTGACCTACAAAGGTGCTCGAGTTAAAAGTTTGCTTTTTGTTTTCCATTTTGAAACTTTGCTGCTGCAGAAGATTCTTTTAGTTCAAACTTTTCCACCGGTTTTAACAGCTGCTGCTAATAAATGTGGAGGGCACTGTGCTTAGCACAATGTTCAAGACCTGTGCAGGAAAGAAACCGTTCAAGGTGAAAACTGTTACCCATAATTCATCACTACAGAAAAGGATATGAGAGCAGTCATGACTCCAGTAGCCACACCGAGGGAAAAGGAGCCACTGAAGACGCCCAGGAAGACACCGAAGGATTTCAGCACGGCCATGGCTTCAAAGCTGTGGCTGTTGTCGCCCGCTGGCTGATACGCCACGATTGAGCTGAAGAGCGATTAGAGTACAAAAAAACATTTACAAGGAAAACAGAGGTTTAGCCCTTCTGAGAAGACAGGAAGAGAAAGTGATACAATCATATTTTCTTAGAACCAGACAGACCATCAAACAGTAAAACAGACATTCAGCAAAAGGAAATGGATAAATAAAAGGATGTAAGGTTTGCATGCTGAAGATTTAGCTTCACCCGATTACCATTCAATAAAAAAACTGCTGCAACTTCCAAGTTAGTGAAAATATAAGAACGTCTGACTTTCTGAATACATGGTGATTAGAATATGAAGCAAACTGAGAATGAAACAAGGAAAAGGACAATAAGGGGCTCTGATAATGAAGAGGGGAGGTATCTTCCTAAAGGTGATTAAAGTCTACGTTTATTTTAACAAATGGGACACACCAAAAAAAAAAAAACAATTTTATCACAAGCAAAATACACGCTGTCCACCCAACCCGAACCCACCCACGAGGAGTGAACGTCTGGTTCTCTCCCAGCCATTCCTCAATCTCCTCAGGCATAACTGAGCTGTCCTCCCCAGCGGAGTGAACAGCTCCAGCCCCCTGCCTGCTCTGCTTTTCAAAGCGCAGGAGAACGCTACATGCGTAGATGCATACATACGTACGGGCAGGCGGTCAATGACACGGATGGGTGAAGAAAGGCAGGCAGTGAAACGACAGGGATGTTGATGTTAGTGTGGTTCATGTCACAGTTAGCTTGTAACAGCACAGCAAATGGTCAAGGGGAGAAAAAAAAAAGAAATCCTTTCCTAATGCGACTCTTAAACCTATGATCTGGGCGGCGCCGAGTGTTTGAGACTTACGACGAGAGGACAATGGCCACGGCATCGTTGAGGACGCTCTCTCCAAACAGCAAAGCGTACAGGTCCACGTCTACCTTCAGCTCATTGAAAATTGCTAGTACTGTCACTGAGGTAAACAGGGAAAAAACAACAACTTTAGAACAGAAAAAACCAAAACACGGAAACCCTCTGACACGCTCTGCAGTGATTGAAATATGTCCACGCTGCTCACATGATATCTATGCCTGAAACAACTGGGAGTTTCAGCCACGTTGTAGCATGCATTATTCATCACGGGGAATCAAATGGCTGCTTTCTGTATTAATATTTTACACGGCTGACGGAGGTTCGATTGGGCTTCCTACCTGGATCTGTTGCTGAGACGATGGCTCCAAAAAAGAGGCAGTCGGTAAAGTAAAAATCCCCACCGAGCTGCCCCACAACTTTCATAAAAGTCACAAAGCCGTACATGATGAGCCTGAAAGGGAAACACAAACCATCAAAAGCACGGGCTATCTCTCAACCAATGGATTTAGGCTCATATAGTCTAGTGGTGGTAGTGTAGTTAAGCGATGACCAGACACAACTTTTTCATTTACGATACCGCATCGATTTTACATTTTTAAGTCAAACATGTACTTATTCTTCATTCTGTGGTGAGGAATGTTAGAAAAAAAATAATCAGAACAATAAACAACCAAAGGCATGAGAACAACTGACCCATTAACTATTGGGTTAGATCAACTCTAAACAGAAGCACAGTGTTTCTATCAGCATTTTACATGCAGACCAAATATCACAACATCAGTTTCTGGGCTGATATCGGACAAATCTTTGATATAAATAAGGGATCCAAACATCCTTAGCGTACTTCCTGCTGTTTATATCAGAGATCAGTTGACTTACCCAATAACAAAGCAGGATATAACTGTTCCCACGAAAGCATAGGCCAGGATAGAGCCAATGTTTCTGAAGAAATGCCTCTACGGAGAAAGATGATGAATCTGAATTAATCACAGGCTGGTACAAAACACATGTTAAAACCAGACAAAAAAATTAAAAGAACCTGTAACTTTAAAGAATTATTCATAGTCTTAAAAGGATTATCTTAATATTTCCTTATCAAATTTTCATTTAAGAAAGTAAGCAATAAACACAATTCCACACTGGCTAAATGTTGCTTGTGTTGCTCAGTTAGAATTAACAAAATTAGAGAGAACAAATCAAACATAAACCTTAACAATGGATAGCTAATGGAGGGAGCAGCAGTGCAGGAAACCTACATGATCTAAAGCCATGGCCCCTGAATGCACGACTGAATCAGTGCATCTATCAGTCGGTACCGATACAAGAGAAAACAAGTTAAATATTGGCCAAAAATATTGACTGGATGATGTATTATAAGTTGATCATTAGATTAAAATGAATCCGATTTACATAAAACTGAAGTTGGCCCATAAACATAAATGTTACATTTGAAAAAAATGAACAGAGAGATGAAGAAGAACAGAGGAAATGGAAACACAAAGTGTTGTGTTGTGTTTGCCGACTTCCTAAACTAGGAGCCACCCTGAGGAAAGAACCACATGTGGAGAAACTGAAGCAACATTTCAATGAATCAGCTGAGAGCTTAAAGCTTGGGCACAAATCAGAAGCAGACGGAAGAACCACCAAAAAGGTGCAGCAGATTCTTTGTTTCAAAGGATCACATAAAATGGGTCAGATTTCCTACAACCTTCTGAACCTCTTACCCGTTTTAGACTGTAACCAGCGTGGAAGATAATGGGGGGGAGCAAAATGTTGAAAAACACCTCTGGGTCAAAGGTCACCTAAAGAAAAAAAAAATGTTTTAGAACAATTTATACACTTTTCCTACTTTTGTTTTCATGTGCAAATTTACAAGAGTAGGAGTCACTGTTCTGTCGCATTATTTAATTCTAATGTTGAATATTGATTAATATTAAATGCATTATTAATTAATTTATTAGTCAGTATTTGGTATTAGAATAGTTCTTGATGATTCTGTGTGCATCTAGATGAAATTAAGCAGTACGGTCTGAACCCAACTCTAGGATGTAAAAGCGAAGGCAAGAGGATAGTTACTACATAATAAAAAACACCTTAAAAAGAGGGTTACAATTTAATAAAAACATGGTTATTATTGTTATTTAATATGCTTCCACCAGTTACGCTTCAAAGTGTCACATCTCTGCCGTGGTTGTTTTGTGGTTCAGCAGCTAAGACCTCGTAGAATCTGTGCTTCTTGCCTTTCGCAGCATCTCATCGTCCTGCACTTGGTGGTCCTTGCCTCGGCTCACTTCCCCTTTCAGCGTGTACTCGTAGAACCTTCCGCTGACGTTCACCAGCAAAGTGGCGGGGCTGGCATTGACGGCGCATTCAAGGACCACGTCGCTCATGCTCTGGGGCACATGGATGCCGAAGCGCAGGATCACACCCACTAGGAGACCTTTGAGGAGAAATGAGAGGGCAGATGATGAAGACAGTAATGTTTAAACATTGAAGCTGTAATGAAACCAAATGTTTTTTTTAATTCTTCTTTTTTCGTGTGACTTTACAATAATTAGAAATCTCTCTCATTGGAGCTACATTTTTCAGTTTGAAAGTTCTTATTGATGGGACTCCAAATTTGCTTTTAAGTGTTAGAAAGGGGCTTTAAAATAAACTTTAAAAATCATCCGCAAATAGAAAATCGGTGAGACTGGTGTGAAAGTAATTGATGTCAACCTTGGCCTAAAAAAAAAAACCAAACACATATGAATATATCTCTCTTCTTTAGATTAAAATAGTATTAAGCTGTTTTTTTTTTTTTTTTTTTTTTTAGAACAGCAGCACGCCTCTGCTTCTCATTTAAGTAATCGCAGCTCCGTGCAGGAAGGCTGGAAACGTAGATTTTAAAAGTTGCTCTTATATTAGAGCTAATAAACTGAAACCAGAAAGAGTAAAAATCTAAATGTTGACTCAAAACTTGAGGAAAAAAAAAAGACTACAAAACATTCTGATAGAAACATCTTTAAAATCAAATATAGTGAGACTCTGTCTAATATATCATTAGAAAGCAGAGTGTTGTTGATATCCGAGTCATATTAATAAATGGTACTTTGATATATCAGCGTTGCCTAAACTGACATGGTGACATGGATATATTAATACGGTTTATTTAAAAATATTTAGTATAAACACAGGTATGTGATAAACACGTCTATCAGTTAAGTTTTAGGAAGAAAAAATGTGGAGAAGATGTATTACTGTGTATAAGATGATATATAACTTTATTTCAGCCATTCCAGTAACAAAAATAAAGACTGAACACATGTAAACATTATGTTTAATTAATAAAATATAATTCCATCTATATTTTAGTGCTTAGTGGTCCTTTTGAATTGTTGAAGTAGACATAACCTTTTTTTAACCATGAAATTTAAAAAAAGGGCTTCCCATCGTTGTGACATTACCATTTAAAATGGCAGATTAGATTTGACCCGGATTAGTTTGACTGGGTCACTTTTATATCTACCATTTGCCCCGAGAGAATCTAAAGAGATAGATGAGCTAATGATTAAAATATTCCCTAAAACCCATGAAAGGAACCGATAACAGAAAGACCAAAACACACTGCCCAGTTATTGTTTTAATAATGGACAAAAAATATAAAAGCTAAGATGTCCCGTGTTCCCCGACACGTGAAGAGAAAGCGTTTAATTAGCTTACAGGTCAAGTTTAAGCAGCTGACTGTCAACGTCACAGCCACGATGAGTTATTTCATTTCGTCCTGATTCATTAGCTGATTCCCATGGCTTAGCTAACGTTAACTGTTTACCGTAGATCATAGCGAGCCCTGTTTCGTGTAGGAACCTGAAGCGGCGGTGCTTGAAAAGCCATATGGTAAGGATGGTGAGAGTTAGTAGCATTATGAATATCAGCAGATAGGCACTGTCCTGTCGGTGGCTCTCCTCAGCCATCCTCTCGGTAACGACATTATCCATAGCAGCGTTCCCTTCGCCTTGTTGGCCACCGACGATTAGGATCGGTGCAATAAAAGGCAGCAGAATGGAGGCTGTTGGCGGTTGGACACCAAGGAAGCGCCTCAGCGTGAATCCCATATTGGCCTTGTGCTGTTTAAGTTACATTTGTCGTTTAACTTAGCGCCGCTACAGCTGTAGAAATCGCCCCCTTCTCTCAGTGGAACGCAGCTGACAGGTTCTTCCGCAGCCTGTACCAAAACACCGATACTTCCGGTTCTTCAAAGTAAAAGTTCATTCGTAATGAATTTTTCGTGTGAGACCAACAGCGACCCCTTCGGTGCTACTGAAAGACAACAAAACTCCAAGAACTCACGGTTGTATTTTCTGTTTTGCTGATGAACAGTGGAATTTTAAATTTCTTTTTTTTTTCCAGATACTGACAGCCAGGGTCTAAGTATAAACAGATAATAACTAAACAAGAATCGAATCAAATAAAAGTTATGTAAAGTTATGCTGATGTAAATCCCAATACAACCATATACATTTCCATGAGTGGGGTTTATGTATTTTCAAATAGTAAGTTAACAAACGTGGAGACTAAATGAACATGAAACCATGCATACCCACTCAGATTTCAGACACAAGTTTTAATTAAAAATGCACGTTAGCATTCTACTTAATTCTGGGACTGTGGAAGGAGGCTTGAGTACCTGAAGAAAACCCATAAGCACGTAGGAGAATATGCACACTTAAAACAGAAAGACTCCAGGCTGCAATTTGAACCCAAGAGCCTCTTGCTGCTAGACAACAGTGTTAGCAACTGTAGCAACATCCAAGATATGCAGAGGTGGATAATCCAGATCCAGAAGACGTGAAGACAGATAAAAAAGCCTAGTTTTCCTACATCCTCTTCACTTAACCAGATGATTAGACGTCAGTTTGTGTTTGAAGCTGGGAATGCAATGGTGGGGAACTAATCTCTACAGCCTTTTAACTTTCTGGACCTGGATTATCCACCTTTGCAGATATGTAAACAAAGAACCAGTTAGAAAGTGCAACATAGCTAATGATTGCAAGTGTTTCAGATCAGCATAAAAGCGTCTTTTAATGACTATTACAATCTCAATATTATTCAACTTTATAGAGAACCATTGTGTCTTTATTTTCTGCTGGAAAATGCATTAGCCAGGCAATAGCTTTTGGCAACATTCCTTCAGGAATCTTAGATCACTGTTGAAAAAGATTGTTAGTTTATGAATTTAAATATAAAAATATAATTTATTATAATTATAGTGACAGATTTACAAATGTAATATTCATACAGTTATTCAGTGTCAATTAAAATCATTTTTTGTATTCTAAGGTTGCTTTTTATTTAGTCAACACCAAAAGAGGTAAGAAGGGCAAAAACAGATTCTGTGTGATTGATGTGAAACAGGAAGAGGTGCAGTAACTTCGTTTTTTTTTCTGAAATGTGATCTACCCTAATCAGATTCTGTGGAAGTGAACCCCATAAACAAATGAGGAGAAGAGGTGTGCAGATAGCACCATTGAGAGTGCACGAAAATGGTCTAACGGCTAATTGTTACATATAAATACATAAAACTTTTCAGAATAAAGAATCTTTATTGTCACTTTGGGCCAATAATGTCAGTTTTGTTGAGACAACAAGCTCAGAATTCATATGTATAGAAAAAACTAAGAGATAAAATAAAGACACACATACATAAAACATGGGCAACTCAGAAAGAAGAGTGGGTTGTTTAAAACAGCTGAAAAACTTCCCTGAAAAGAAATATGACCTATGTATACAAGTATGTAGCAGGAAAAGTTTCAGCAAATGGTTTGAAACGCAGGTGTTAACTTTTTAATTAGAACCTGGAAATATGAGCACATTACTCTAATACTGGCATCCCTTGTGTGGTTTTCTTGTCAGGTTCGAGCCCACAAGTCACTGAAGAGCTGGTGCCTTCCTATCTCCACCTTTGCAGTATGATCAATCTCTTGCTCTTCCTTCACAGCCACTGGCCTTTTTTAAGGCTCCTGAGGCCGTAAAGGAAAATGTTAGAGAGAATGCTTTTTTCTTTCATGCCCTATTCTCGTGGAACAATTTCCTTCAAGATATCAGGCAGGCATGATTTATGGACGTTTTTAAAGCTTTAATGATGCTCACCTAATCTTATGCATCTTAAATTAATGCCTTGTTGTATTGTTTTTACCCTGATCTCTTATGATATCTATTTTTATTTCTTGTTTATCTGTCTGTATTAGTTTTAATCTCTCTATATATTTTTTTCTACATAAGGTGCTATATAAAGAAAATAAATTAATAGCAATAATAGTGAAAATTATGATGATGATGATGGTGATGATGATTATTATTGATAAAGTGCAGTTTGTGCAAAAGCAGCCTACTAATGGACCCTAAACATGAACTTAATCATTGGACAATTTATTGCCCTCACAGTTCTAGGAGGGAATCTGTTTTTTATGTCTGTGTGTTTTGGATATGATGTTCCTGAATTATTTTCCTAGTGGAAGTGGGACAAACAGCCCACAGCCATGGTCGGTGGGATCTGTGGCAACGCGTCTGGCCTTTTCTAGATTTGTGTAACATAAACGCCTCTGGCAGACAGTATCCCACAATTTCCTGTACTGGCTTTACCACCTGTGTTAAGTCAGTGTTTTCAAGCCTCTGTTCCTTCCTTCTCAGTTGTTGTTTCCTTGTCAACACACTTCCTGCACCCTTCCTGTTGATGGATGTACTGCAGCCTTGCTTATGTTGGTCTGTACCAGGCTACTTGTTGCTACAGTGAAGCTTACCACCAACATCTCAGTGAATGACTGAATGTAGTTTAAAGCCATTTAGGTTCTTTAAACTCTATAAAACACTGTATAAATAAAGGCCCTTTGCAATATAATGATTTT
>JAUZNJ010027805.1:0-16538 GCA_034780135.1 Jordanella pulchra | reverse complement strand
GAAAGAAAGAAAGAAAGAAAGAAAGAAAGAAAGAAAGAAAGAAAGAAAGAAAGAAAGAAAGAAAGAAAGAAAGAGGTGATGATGTTTTTTTGACAGGGATGCACTCTGCACTGATTCTAATTTAACGTTTTAAATTTGATTAAGACACAGTTTTAAAAAAGAGAAAAGAAAGACAGTAGGACTATAGAGAACCGAGTGGCGAGGTGTTGTAAAAAGGTGGAAAATCGTGAACCATAAATATTCTATTACTGCACTCTTACAGCATTGTGTGTGTCACTGTTTCCTGTTTTATAGAGCATGAGAACAGTTTTTGAAACACAATCTTGTGATTCTTTTTTAGCTTTATTTAATCAGGTATTTTATTTAAGAAAAGCTCCTGTTGCAAAATGGATGTTTTCTACACAACCACAGCGCTGAACTTGCACCCTTTCAGTAGCTCCTCTAAAGGGAGATTGTCCTCAAGCCTGTTTTTTGTTTTTGTTGTGTTTTGTTTTGTTTTTTTATTGTCCTGTCCTTATAGTTTAGGGCAACAGTACTGTGGACTTAGCCAGACAGGCTGACTTACGCCATATACATAGCACATAAGTCTAGAAAAGAACGAGTAGAGTCGGATTTCAGAGGTGGGACAAACTGAAGCTAATGCTAATGCAATTTGCTAATTATTGTAACTTTCTGACTGTTGGCTATGCTTACAAACCTTTGCTAAATCGAGACGCCCAATCAACCTGTGGATTTTCAGATTCTTTTCAATATGCTAATGTTAACATTAGGATATTGAAGTTCATAAACTAATGTTAACAGGGTAATGCCTATGCATAAAAAAAATCATGTTCTGTATATAAAGGCCTACATTAGTGTGTTAATACCAGTACTTTGCAACTAATTAGTGTGATTTTTAATATTGAATAGACTATAGTGTCATATGCCTGTGCTTTCCACTAATGAAACAAAGTCTGTTCTCTTTATTATGGGATGCTATTTAATATTTTCCTGTCGGCGTATAGCTTGGTTATATTCAGCAAACAGAAGACGAAGTAAAGGGTCACAGGGAAATTTTTAGTCTTGAGGTATTCTGGACCAGGTGAAGATCAGCAAAGAGCGTAACAGTTTTTCGTCCTAAAAGCAGCTGGTAGATCCAGGATGGGCAGCAAGTGTGATTGTCTGTAAAAGTGTATATTAGTGTCACCAAACATGGGGGATTCTCTATAGATACATTAGACAGAATTAACATCACTTGATAGATTTTTAGATGTTATATTTTGGGTTAGTATGACCCAGTGTCATGTTTTAAAAATCAGTAATTACGGCTGTTATTTCATTTTACGAAATAGTGCTTATGTTTCCCCAGCGTCAGAAGTCTGTCTCTCATTCTTTATCTTCATATTGGTCTGCTCTGCATTCATTTTAAAGTACCTTTGCTGAAAGCTGTTTAAAAGGCTTATTAAAGATTAAATATCCAGGCAACAATGAGCATTTAACATCACATGTATGTTTGAAATGCAACGACTTTGAATAGGAAAGAAAGGTGGAGAAAAGGAGAAAAGGAGAGAAAGCTGTAAACCACGGTTTAATTTTTGATTCAAACCAACAACGACTGATGCACACTTGTGTGCTTTGGACACTTGTAGGTCACTGTGTGTGTGTGAGTGCACATGTGTTTGAGTGCGATGCTGTGCACTCAGCTGTGCAAGCTGGCTGGGAAATGTGCCGAGTTGACAGAAACACAGCGATGCCAGTGTGTGCTTGTATAAGCGCAACAAGCTGCAGTTGCTTTACTCAAACTCTTGTTATATTTATAACAGTGGATCATTTCCACAGTTCTTACATGCTAGCCACACAGGTTCTGTTGTTGCTGTTATTGCTGCTGTTTCCGCTTTCTGGTTTGCCATCTGAGCAAATGGCATTTCTCCATCTTAGATTTGACCTTGCTACAATGTGAACCTAACCAGGCTGCACGAACACAATTACATGCTGGTGGTGGAACAAAACTCCTTCAGCCCTTTCAAACTGCTGTGATTTGCCCACCAGAGGGCAGAAAGGGGCTGACAAACAGAAAACCAAAGCATTACATACCCTATAAAAGGGGTTTAACTGATTAGCTGTTATTTTCATCCCAGTGCAGAATCATTTGTTCACTCACTTGCGTTTGCTTCCTATCTGGCTAATTCTTTCTCAGTTTGACATATGGTGCTTCTTATCAGACCTTGTGTGTTGAAAACAGCTGCCTGCTCAGTGACATAATAAATCAGCAGAGGGCTCCAGCACAAAAGATGGTCCAAGTAATTTCTGTGTATCACAATGCCTCATAAGATTCTTATAACTACTTCTTCTTCTTTTGAGTGTTAGTAAAGCATTTGTATTCTTGTCCATAATTAGAATTTTTCTAACATCCATAAACCTTAAATAATCTCTTTTTGAATCTATGAACTAAAGTCTAAAGTTGTAATCAAGCAAAGAAATTATAATTTTTTTGTGTTTGGAAAAATCTTTTTTCCCCTCTAGTTTAAGCTCTATTAATTTGAAATTATAAAAACGATCTATTTCTGATCTAATCTAATCTAATATCTACTTTATGTGAATGGATTTTGTTTTTCTTTGTTACAGTATATTGATGTTACAGTTTAAGCATTGGAAGATCTTAACAATTTAATAATTGCTTTTACCCTTGTTACAACTAGCACTGATTTGATTTTTATTGGGCAGGTTTCCTTATTGTTTTGTGCATGAGGGAATCATTTGCAGTAAATATACAGTAGATAGAAATAATAAAAAGGGAAATCTAGGAATAATACTGCCAGTTACTGGATGACATTGATTTAAAGGATTTTATAGGTATATAGGGATATAAAAGCTACAAATGAACAATAATTTGAAATGTGTATTTTCTCCTGTTAAAATGGCATTGTTCCTCTCCACTGTTGCAAAATTGCTGCAAAGTCATAACTAGATGCAATTGGCTGAACTTGTTTAGATAATTCAGCTCACAACAGCTGTGATTTCAATGCACTTTGCAAGAAAAAAACACCCAATTCATTTCCAACTCTACAGTAGTACAGAATAAATCAAATGGATACCAATAATATGTACATAAATAGCCTGAATTGATTGAATGGTCCACGGTCCAATTAAATCCTGAATGCAATACACCATATTCTAATTCAAATTATAATGCTTAATGGTGAAAATGTGTCCATTTAAAGCAGTTCAGTCAATTTCATTAAATCGTTTTCAATACCTTATCAGCAAGGACCAAACTCTAATACATGGATTTGAATTTGAATCTATTTTGGATAATTAGATATTTCTGCATAGGAATTAGACCTGAACCTGAGCCTTGAAATATTTTGTGGGGGTTGTATTGAACTGAGTCTGAATGTTACAGATAAACTAATGTGATGCTGGCGCAGCAACCTAGAAATTTATTCACAGCAAAGACCAACAACCCGGAATACTTTAAGTTTTGCTTGCATGCAACTTTTTTTCCTGTCTGCTGATGTTAGGTGTGTATTTCTTTATGCATATCTAAGAATATTTCCAGGAAATCATCAGGGAAAGCATGAGTGTTTTTTTTTTCCAAATTATTATGGTCATTATTATGGTCATATTATTATGGTCATATTTTAAGAATGTTTACCTCTGCAAGGTCAACGTGCTTTATCTATTTGATAGCATGCCCTAATCTTCTCCTAGACACACTGATCTTTCATTTTATATGAAAAGTTTACATTCCTTTGACTGGACGATGCGCATCATGTATATCTTTGTTATTTGATTCAGGTTCAACCCTGTCATCATTTTTCCCTCCTCACTGTAAATCAGATATGGATATTTTTATTAATATGCAGTTGAAAACACAAAACCCTGCTTACTTGTTTTTATATATTCATGTGTGTGACTAACCTTTGTTTTGGTGATGGAATCGCAGACTTAGCTCCTCTCTTCGGCTGTGACTGTAAGAGCTTTCCAGCTCAGCAGCCGAGAAGTCGTCCAGTTTGACTTTCTTCACCAAGAAAGATCGAGGCATGGTGGGACAGTCACTGCTGCTGCGCTCATAAGATTAATACACGCTTCTCTTCTCTTTTCTAGTCCTCCTAAGTCTGAACCCAGTGATGGAAATCAGTAGAGTTTTTGCTATTTTTCTTGCTTCCTATACAGTTTTATTAAAAAGAAAACATGCTCTTTAAAAAAATCAGGTATTTCTCCTGTGTCTCTTTGTTTTCAGTAGAAAATACGGCTAATAGTTAAAAATTGACGCTGGAAGACTTGTGGAGCTCTAATGGGTCTAGAACAGAAATACAAATCGTGTCCTGGTTATTTTTCCCATTACAGTTGTTGGTTTTTTCTGTTTGTTTGCGTTAAATAGTAGATTTCTAACGTCTTACTCAGCAAACAGTCCTGTTCAGTTTCCTGCAGGTTTCAGCACCGGACAGCTCCTGTGCGCAGCCAGCCACCGCTGTCCGATTCGCTCCAGCAGACGAGCAGTTTGGCGTTTACAAAGTGGATTCAGATGCAAGAAAAACAAGCTGAAAATCCCAAAGGCTCGCAAATCAATGAGATATGGCTCTTAAAGAGATAAATGAATTAAATATAGAACGCGAGCAGCAAATTGGTACTGTTTGCGGAGTGGTAAAAGGGAGGGATTGAAAGGTTTCTCAAAGAAAACCGTCGAGTCCAAAAAACGTCTCAAAACCTGTGCAGGATTTTAACTTCTCAGATGGCATCCTTCTTGTAAACTATTGCTTTTTATTGCTGGAAGACCAGAACGGGCTATCGGGTTGCTCCTCTTTCTCTCTGCCCTCCTTTCTCCTTCCGTTTGTCTCCTCTGTGGAGCTGCAGCATTTTCTGATGCCCGAGATCAGCTGTTGCGGCTTTATAGGACATGGGAGAGAGGGAGGGAAGTGAATGCAAGAGAGGGAGCTCCTTTCTCTTAATCAAAGAAAAAAGCATCTTGTCTTTTGGGACCTGCAGCGGTAAAAGGCAGCGATGGGGTTTAATTGGAAACCTTAGGTCCTCACTCACACTGATTTTTACAATATATATTTTAAAGGAACATGTTTAAATGAACATCGGTGAAGGTTATCCTAAGCAGCTGGATGCATGATCATTTCTGGATGCTTGTATACTAAGAGTATACTCAAACTGATCGTGGAGTAATTTTATTGTGACCACAGATAAATTTGTTAACAGGACCTGATAAACAATGCAAACCCTGTAGTTTTTCATCTAAACAGTAGAGGTCGCTACTAAGAATGTAACAGCAGCAATCACGCTGGAAAGAAGTGTGAGGTAATATCGATATTATCTTTAAAACAATGTGATGACACTGAGTTTCATAAACTCACTGTGGTAAAGTACAACTGTGAAACAGACTTCCAGAAGGGCTGGCATGTTTTAATATTTGCAATGTTGCAGAATTTGAACACAGGAAGCCCAACTCAATAAACTTTAGAAGGGGAACGTTTTGGGAAGATTCCTGAAAGTCTCCAAAATGCCATTCTTTAAGAAAAGACTAACCATAACAGAGTTCCCTTTGTAGGGATTATACCTCCAAAAAAGCCTAACTTTTCCACTATTGCACTATTAGCTTATTTTTTTCTCTCATGGGTTTGATTCTATGACACCTCTGTAGAAACTTACTTTGTATTTGTTTCTGGAGTCATGATCCAAATCTTAGAGATCTGAAATAATGCCTTTTCTGAAATAATGTCTTTTTGAAATGCTCTCACAGAATATGACAAGAAGCCAAGTTAACAAATAATAAGAGTCTTTTAATTGTCATGAATCAGGAGAATCTTTCTGCTTTGTCTGTATTCCAATTTTAGAACGCCAAAGGAGAAGGTTGTTGCTACTGCCAGAAACAGACAGAAATAGTGGAATATGCAATGCAGTCTCATCAAAAAAATGAGTAGGAGTAAATATGAGTTATCTAAAATAAAAAGGCTTCATCAGGCTCAAATTATAGCAATGTGTTCACATTTGATTCAGTTAATCTGGATCAAAAATACAGTTTTGAGTATAAGTATGTAGTTCCATGGATTTGTAACACCACTTTTCAGAAGTTCCTAAAACAATCTTATTCGATATAGACCTAGGTACACCAGAACCCTATCTATGGGGTGCAAAACGGGTAAAATTTAATGTCAGCATCTGTGAAAACCACAAAGGAGAAACAAATCTCTATGTTGTTATCAGTTTAGTTCTTTTCAAAGATTATTTTTCTTATGCTGTTACCCCACATTTTTTTTATTTCACATTTTTTTACCTTTGAGTGTATCTTACATTTTCCCACTATAAAACATTAAATTGTAGTCCTCTTTCTTCTACTTATATTTTAGTGGATAAGTCAAGGGATAATTGTTTGTGAAATGCCAGTCAATTATAATTTGAAAGAAAACTCTCATTTTCAGTAAAGCAATGACAGTTATATTCAGAAGGCTTTGCACCTGTACTGTGACCTGCAAATATCATTATGTGTTGTGAAATAGTTTTATTTAAAACCATCTATCCATCCATAGTATATCTCTAGCCGTTGTGAGGCTCACAAGACAAACAAACAAGTACTAACACACTCATACTGTACCTAAAGGCAACTTAGAGTAATCAATTAATCGGACAATAATGTTTTTGGACTGTTGGAGAAACCTGATTAACAGGCTGGAGTCTACTCCTTGCTTAAACACCCCAGGCTGAGATTCAAGCCCAAGACCTTCTTGCTGCACTGTCAGAATGCTAACAGCTGTTCCATCATGCAGCACACAGTCTGAAATTGAACTACTGGTGGGACACAACTTAGGTCAACCAATAATTTCCCCTTTATGTAGATTAGTGCTCCTTCAAGCCTCAAATCTCCTCCAACCCTACAACCCATATGTGGTTAGTGTAGCTGGGATGGAGGTGTTTTTAACAAATGGTCTTATCAGATATAAACAGACAATGTGAGAGGACTCTGCAGGGCACAATGTTCATTTGTTAGTGTGCTGTAGGGAAGTGTAGCAGCGCAGTGACGAAGCACTAATTTGGTGTTTACACTCACACACACATAGCCTAGACACAGCCACACAAAGCTGGCAGGACAGATGATGAAGTGTGATGTAATTCAGTGACGTCTGTATTTATGTAAGTCTTGTTCAGCGAGGACCTTATATTATGAGCTAATTGATAGATGCTTTTTGTAGCCTATAGGTGTAACTTGATTTGTAAGTTATTTTTCTGGATTGAATATATTTCTCATTAGCTCTAGTGGATTTTGATTAATTTAATTCTTACTCACAGCACAGTGAGTGTCTGAACATGTCGTGTCTCTTCATGAACATAATTTGATATATGGAGTAGCATTTCTCAATGGAAAGAATTTTAGTTAAACTTGTACTTATTGTACATAGAAATGATTGTTTCAAAAACAGTTTAAGAATCAATACACCATCTCACTAGTTTCAAGATATTTCAAAATCCTGATTTTACCTAGAATGTTGAATTATCCTGCCAAGATAAAATGGTAAAAAAAATTCCAGCTGTCTGATCCAACAAAAGATTAACATGTTACTGTTCAAACAACAAGGCCCTCTCAAATTCTAAGATGTGATAGTGTGGGTGCAGAGGTGAATAAAATAGTTCACATAAAAAAATGGAAGCATAATTAGTCTGCCACAAGTGAGTGTAAGTCCTTCAATTTAGCTTTGAAAACACTATTAAGCTTCATCTAAATTTTACAAATGGCTCGATTAACAACTACTTCTTGAAACTTCAGTCTGTGTTTGAGAAGAAAGCAATTAAGCCTTGGTAAGGCAGATTCAACATAAGATTCACGTTAATTTGTTTGTCAGAATAATGTCAACTATTTCTAATGTTGGCCAGAATTTAAAATTAAAAGGTACTTGTGGTCTGTAAATAAGTGGGATTTACAACAAAATAAGAAAAACACACAAACTAACTTGCCTAATAAACAATATTCTAATACAACAAAAACTTGTAGTCAAATGTGTTGTAAACACTGTAAAATATATTGTGAAAAAAAGGTTTATATATATTTAGAAACTTAGAGAAAATTACATTTTCAAACATTTTTTAAGTTTTTACTAAAAGATATCTTAAAATAGCCGTTTTATTTGACCCTTCATGACTATAACATCATTTGATGAGCAGACTGACACCTCAGCAGTATAGCACCAATGCATCTATAAGCCTGTAGCCTGTTTTTCCTGAATTTACTTCAGGTTGGAAGTTCCCACGCTCTTCAGCAGGTGACGCCCAACAGGTTTTTGTTAAAAGGGTCCAACCTAGCAAAAAACCAAAGCATTATATTAAAGAGGGATTTTGTGGATACTCAGAAGTGACCAGCATCCACCTCAACTCACCAATGGAAACTCCATTGGAAACTGTAATGGAGAAAACAAACAAACCTATGAGCAGAAGAGTGCTGCAGTTCTGCACTTTGGCCACAGGAGGCAGCATCATTATAAAACTCTGTAATTACTCTTTAAGCTATATTGAAAAAGGTAAAAAAAATATGGTAAATTTAACAAAGATAGTTCACCATTTCTTTGAAAAAGCTTACTGTTTTTTAACTAGTATTTAATTAATTAAATACTAGTATGTGTGCACTGAACTACAATTTTGAATAAAAATACACCAAAAAGATGTGGTCCTGTTTGCTATGAATATAAATGGAAAGCAAAAAGAGTGGTTATTAAAACAGTCCAATTAATGTAAATACACATTATTCCTAAACAAATAATTGTTTTCAGTCATTCGAAGTGGTCGATTGTAAGTAGAGACTGTTACCCTGTGTATTGGACCACTATAACTCAAAAGGAAAACCTTCATTAAAAGGACAAAAGGTTAAAATCAAATTTTACAGATAAAACATTAGAAGGTATTAAGGCACACATAGATAAAGTCGTACACACAAAAGAAACCCTGTAAATACCAAATGTTTTTTTTTCAGTTTCAGGAAGAGACCAAATAAAAAAATGGATAGTTGAGTTCATAGTTGTTTCCGTTATTGAACAGGATGTGTTGGCAAGATCTGCAACAAATGACATTCAAAAATGGGTCACTGCAATGTCAAATCTGCAGAAAACACCTCATTATGTGCTTAGAAACGTTAAGCTCTGGGGCTAATATAACAATGTCATCACCCTGAATTTTACCCTGAAATAATAATTATTATAACACAAATCAGACCTGAATAGTTAAAGTTTGAAGATGAAATAAGTAATAAACATTCTTAATTAGTTAATTTGCGTTTTACTTGCACACATTTAAATACCTGTATGTGGTGTTTCTCTATGTCTGTCTGTGTCCCTTGATGACACTTTGACCTTTCTGTTTGAAAGCTGCTGAAATTCTTGATCGTTGTCCATGCTGGCCACGAGCACAGCCACACTGCTGATCTCAGCAAAAAGAGATGCTCGTGCATGCGTGTGAACATACAGACTGTGGGGACATGTGGAGGCTAGAGACTCATTAGCATAATAATAGACTTGGATGCACGTAGACAGGCAGGCGGTGTGCGAGCATGTGTGAGTCCTGTCAAGAAAACACAATTGGAGGGTTCTTGTTGACTTTTCAATGCTCTGTCTTCTAAAGAGCTATTTAAATGACAGGGTTTTAAATAAAACCCCTTTCAAATAGACGGGTTTTACATATAAAGCAATATCCAAATGAAAGGGTTTGTAAACAAAAAGTGACAAAGACAGAGATAACAGGAGAGGAAGGAGAGAAAACGGAAGGAGGGAACAAAACAGAAAGCTGAAATCTACAGAGAAACCACTCATGGAGGACAAATGGAAGGTCAGATGGGGTTTAGGTGCACAAAGAAATGGAGAGAAGGAGCTCAGATAGGTGGTTAAACACTGTGATGGATCACCCTCACCATGACTTCAACTGATTCAGAAATGTGTCATTACTGTAAATCTAGCTACACATTTGCTGGTCTTTCCTCTAAAGGTTTATGCTAGTGATACAAAGACTAACAAATCAGAGCATAGTGCAACTTGTTCGAACAGCTGTTTTTTCTTCAGTTTTGTTTTTACCTGATACTTATCCAGTCTACACATATCTAAAAATCTAAAATAAGAAACGTTGATGGTACTTGGGCTTCCTTGAACAGCCCACAAAATAATTTTAAAAGTACCTAGCAGCAAGTTAATATGCAAAACATTAACCCTTGTGTTGAGCTAACATCCCACACATGTCCTAACCTTTTACATAACCTGTAGAGCTTTGGTTTTCTCTGATTTTTTTTTTCTTTTTTGCTGGATGGGATTTTTGATTAATTTTGTATTTGTGTGGGATTCCAAATTTCTCATCTATTTTTCCCTTGTTTAAGATTTGTAATCTTTCTTTTCCATGGTCACTGCTTGTTTTAGAGTCCCCTGAATCTGTGTTTGTCTTGTTTTGAACTGTTTTGCCCTCTTCCTGCCTGTGTTTGGATCCTCAACCAAAAAAAAGTTGTGCATGAATGCTTACTCACATTCATGCAAATGCTAAAATATTCAGTTTGCAATGATGAAAAGTCCCTGACCTCAGCATGTTGAATGCTTAAAGGATCTGATCACGATTATTTCACTGCTTGAAAGGCTATTTGTAGAGCACTGAAATTTCAACTCAAGATGGTCAGAATATTAAATGTGGACCGAATAAAATCAGGTAATGTATAATGGCAAATAAAGGCAAAATTAAACCTATTGATGCCCCAGGACAACATAAATGTAAGACTGTACATATTAATAAACAGCCACACACACAAAATGGGATTTCAGCATAAGCAGAATAAGCAGAATAAGCAGAAGCTTTAAAGAGGGGAAAATTAAATACTTTTTACAAAATTTGATTTATAATTATATTAACATTCACATCAAAAACCTTTAAAGGGAACATAAATGGTAAGGAAATGAACAGTAAAAGCCTAGATATGTTTCAGTATTAGGTTTTGTATAGCTTAATAAAATTCCTTACAAAATTAGTAATGCTTGTTGTGATGTGTGGTGAGAGAAGTAAAAGACAAGTTTGTAGGTTTTAGCAAAGTAGTTTTTTTTTGTAGACCTGTCTTTGTGCAGGTTGTGATCGACTTATTTAAAAAATGCATACCCTATTACCTGGATCCTAATTTTTTGTGTTCCATTTCCTGTTCTGATTATAGATGAATGACTTTGATTAGATTGTGCTTTTTTTCTATCTATTACACTTCCCTCTGTATAGATATCGTAGTCTAAACACATAAGCATGCTTAGGTTTTAGAAGAGGGTGTTTGTTTCGCACCGGACAGTTTGGTACAACCGCCTTGCCTGATGCAACCACAGAGATGTTCCCTTTTAATCTTTGGGGATCATACCACAGAGACTAAAAGAAAGATCTTCAGGACTGCTAGATAAAAAAGGGACAACAAACAAAAGTAAACTTTTCTTGTTAATATTCTTTTCTTCTTAAAAGCAAATATTCCTATGCTTTCAAAAATTCTCAAATTACGAAACATGAAAAAATAACTCTTTGGTCAAATGACTCTACTCCTGCCCGACGTAAAGCCCTTCTGTTTGACTAAATGTAATATCTTAACAATCTATTACTGTTACAATGTTTGGCTGTTGAGGATGACATGCCTTTAGTGTCACATGAAGAACTGGAAGAGTTCAGGGAAGGTTTTTGAGGAAAGGGACCAGAGAGTGTTTTCTAATGATCAAAGACCTCTCTTCTAAGCCTCTGAATGAAAACTCAGTAGATGGTTTATGGCTTTCATCCTGGAATAGAAGACCAGATCTTTGAACTTTATGTAAGGGCCCTATGGGAGTTTGGTTGTCCAGTCTATATGTGTTTGATGGAGCTTAAGAAAGCCTTTAGCTGTTAGATACGTCTTCTATGGGGGATGCTTGTGGAAAATTGGGTATGGGTTGCTTTAAAGGAATAATCATAAACCTTGTACACTCAAAACAAGGGAATTTCACTGTTCACAGTTGGAGTGCATCAGGACTGCCCCTGGTCATTGATGTCGGCTCTGCTGTTAACTGACAGGATCTCGAAACGTAGTCATGGAGAGGAGGGTGTTTGGTCTTGGAACCAAAGGTTTTTGTCTTCAAACCATGCTCTTTAGTCTGCATATGAGCCTTTCTCAGCTTTATATTAAAGCATGGTCCTCAACCAAGACAGAGTGGATTTATCAAATGCTTAAATGAAATGCACTCTTGATCAGCAGAAACCTGTAGCTCTTTCAGGACGTCAATAAAATAGCAACAGTTTCTTTCAAAAATTTTAAACAAGGTAGGATCTGATTTTTTTATTTATTTTACAGAAATAGAACGGATGCGGGTTTTCTGTAATATCTCCGACATCCAGTCCTTTAGGTCTGTTGTATTGCATATTTTAGATTTGTCCTAGTTCAACACACCTGATTTCCACAGATGGTTAATAACAGACCTTCTCTGAAATACAATCATCTGAATCAGATCTTAACATCTAAATCATGCCGGACACTAGCCCTGAGTGAGTTTGAGCGCCCCTGTTCTATACAAATTAAAGTTCTCTTTATCATTCTTTATATATCCAGTTTTAAAATGTCTTAAATTCAGTGCAATAAAAAGCTGATTTGAAGCGCCCCAGTGAGCAGGACATTGGCTGTCAGTTTACATACCTGGCTAAGTAGGTAAAGGGGCTTTCCACATACTTGCCAAAATAAGGTATTTGCATGAAACAGCTCAGATTTGTTGATTACAATTGTTCTAGTGGCTCGTTTTTCCTTCTATGTTCCAAAGTTAACCTGAGGTCACGTAATATGTAGGATGAGTAAAAGAATAATATCCTTTAAACAAAGAACAACAACTTTTTGAGATAAGAATCCAGGGCAGACCTGGAACCTACATGACTGTTACATGATAATCTGATGAAGAACGTTTCTACGTTTTAAAAATTCTTTCTTTTTTGAGAAGTTCTTCACTACTCTCGTCTTAAGATACAAGGATTTAAATCAAGTAAACCCCAAAAAAGTTATATTATTATAAAGTTTTTTTGTTTTTTTATCAAAGATTCTCATCTGGAAATTTAGAGAAGCATTAGTGACTACCAGTCATTTACCAATTACTACAAAGAAATTTTGCTGTTTTAGACATTGTGCAAAATATGGACAGTAAACAGACAAAACAAACACTATAAAAGTGACCAGCATATAGCCAGACGTAATAAAACCAAAACACAGATAAAAAGACCTGAGCACCTCTGGTAAAGCCATCATGTTCGTGTCATCGGGACACATATATGGCTCTGCATGTGTGCTATGAATATGTATGTTGTATGTATAAGATGTGACCCTGGACATTAATATGTATTGGGTGGTAATGAGGCGAATTGACAGATCAGATGGTCCCTTTTTTAACTGGTCACATGTGGCTCATTAGAGTAGGGCCACACAGAGCACCTGATACCCCCAAGATGACTGCTGCACCCCGATAATTATTATATGTGATTTATGTTTTTAAGGAATAGAACAAAGAGAGACAAAAACAAGAAAAAAGAGCCAAATTTAGACCATAATTCACATGGCAGGTGTGTGGAAACACATGAAGGGTGGCCGAGTTTTTGACTAAATTTTCTCCACCAACGTAACAGGAAGTAGAACAATATCCAGGAGATCAATATAAAACTATTCATGTCTCATTAGGTGATGCAAAAAACAGCTGACACCGTCTTAGGATACAGTCCTCCTATAATGAAAGACTGTCTTCATACTTCACAGTTGTAAAGCAGTAAATACAGTTATTGATACACAAGAACATATATTTATATGTCTAATACTGGATGTGAATTAATTTAGTCTTTCAAACAATTAAGTCTATCGATCATAAAAAAAACAATGAATATCCTCACATGTAAGAAAACAGAAGTGGAAATAAGGTTAGGATTGACACTCCGAACACAAGAGTTATGAAGAAATTACACTTGTGTTTCCTGAGCGATTTAAATATAGACCCATCTCGAAGTCATCACATACAGAAAAATTAAATTACCTTTCTTTTAAAAAATGTGATAGAGTTGCAGATACAACGCATCCAATAAAACTGCAATTTTACAATCCGTGACGATAAAACACCAATCCAATCCAAATTCCAGAAATATTCCTCTTCTTTGATTGCACCAGGACTGATATTAAACTGGAAATCGCATTAGTCACAACGAATCTCAAAACTTGATTTGAAAACTTTCTTACACAGACGCAATTTTTAACTCCATGGTCTTTGTAGAAAGAATAATTCATTTTTTGTCAAGGCTTTGAAAAAAACATATAAAAGGGACATGTGTATTCTGAGAATATGAACAAGAATATGACACAGTAATTACAGTGAGAACATATATTTGGTAAATTATTTGCATAATACATCCCATTTAAAATCTCATCTAAATAAGGAAAGAAATCTATCTTAAAAATTATAAAGTGCCTTGAGATGTTTTCATTGCTTTTGGTTCTCTTGAAAATCTAAGGTTACAAATGGAAAAGTATTCTTTCAAGATTTAAGAATAGAACAACACAAAATAGTGGATAAATAAGAAATGGAATTAAAATAATTCATGTTTTTCAATTTCATATACACTTTTTTTGTGTGTGTGACATTAATTTGTTTTAAGCACCCCTGAGTCTATAGTTTTTAAGAATTTTTAGATCCCCCCCAAAGAGCAAAAAAAAAAAAAACATGCAAGAAACTAAAGAGGATGAAGATCTTTTGTTTGTAATTTTTTTTCAAAGAAGTAACAAAGAAAAAATAGAAATAAGAACATTGCGTTTAGCCTTTTTGCTAGATAGTCTGTATTGAGCCCCATTGATGAGGCCCTCATATCTAAACGCTTTTCCCTACTGTATGTAAAAAAAATGATCAGCATAGTATAATGCTGCCACCTTAAGACTAGAAATATCCTGTCCATTGGTGATGCTGAGAAACAAGTTCATATGTTTGTTACTTCTGTGTTGGAACTCTTTACTATCAGCAATTCCACAAAATGTAGTTTAAAGCCCTCAGCAGATCCGAAATACTGCAGCCAGGGTTCTGATGAAAGTTGAGAATAGAGATGTTTTTCTTTTTTAAACATTTCTGAGCACATGTACTTTTGATTATGGATCCAAACTACATGTGAAGTAAGTTTACAGTTACCTTTTCAGCAATACAAAACAACAATACAAACTATTTATGGATCAGTGCTTCTATCTCTGCACCTATTCAATTCTATTCAGTTTATTTATATAGAGCCAAGTCACAACACATGCCATCTCAGGGCACTTTACAAAGACAGTTCAATCAAATCAGATTAGTTCAAAGTTTTCTATCTAAGGAAAACCAGTTGATTGCATTGACTCATTGATATGACAGCAATCCCTCACACTAAACGTGCATGTAGCCACAGTGGAGAGGAACAACTCCCTTTTAGCTGGAAGAAACCTGCCGAGGCCAACTGGGGTTCAAGGAGACAGAAACAGACATACAGAAAGAATCAGAGATATAAAAGGCAACTGTCATCCAGCTAGACAGGCGGCCCATCCAGTAAAGACACAGCCAGGCAGACGAGCTCCATGCCTGCTCCCATATCAGAGGATGAAAGAGAACATATCCAGTTAGTCACAATAAGTAAAACAGGACTACACTGAAAAACAGGCCAAGCACCAATAACTATAAACAAAGGTTTTGATGGGAGCGGTCCAGCCGACATTTCTCTCCAGGCGGGTGCCACAGCCAAACAAGTACAGACCAGATGATGCAGATATGATGAGGAAAAAAACTGAGAGCATAAAGTTAGAGGCTGAACTAACATTCTCACTTCCCAAGTCGGCCTCGGCAGATGGCCCCTCACACTGAGCCTGGTTCTGCTGCTGGTTTCTTCCTGTAAAAGGGAGGTTTTCCTTTCCACAGTCATTGCATGCATGCTCAGAGTGAGGGATTGCTTAAGAGTCAAGGAAAACATTTATGCAAATATCTACTGATGCCACATGCTCATCCTGGATAAGTGAATCCTGCAAAGTTCATGACTCGAAGCGATAAGATGGTTTTCCTTAGATAAAAAACTTTTAACCAGTCCGACTGTATGGTATGATTGAATCCTCTCTGTAAAGTGCCTTGAGATATTATGTGTTGTGAAATTGCGGATATAGAAATACCCTGATTGAATTGGATTGGATTATCATTGGGTGGGCACTTTCTAAATGATACAGACAATTTGCATATAGCTCAAAAGTCACATTTTGATCTCATCTAACTAGAGTGATATCTCCTAGTTATTTGCTTTGTCCTTTACATGACTTATGACATACTGGTCACAGGGCATTCAATGTCTTTCTTTTCTTGGAATTCTTTCTGATTTGCCAGAGCCTTGAATCTCTGCAGCTTCTCCAGAGTTACTATGGACCACTTGACTGCTTCTCCGATCAACGCTCTGCTTGTCTTTTCAGTCACTTTTGGTAGAAAAGCCAGACCTGGGGTGGGGTTCTGCCCGGCCCGTGCGGGATGGCCGACCGGGGTTTCTTTTCCCTTTCTTTGGGGGGGGGGGGGGATGGTCCGGATGGGGGG
>JAUZNJ010027804.1:1886-16539 GCA_034780135.1 Jordanella pulchra | reverse complement strand
AAACAAGCGGAACACTATGGCGATAGCCCTACTGCTCCACTTGTGAAAGCAAAATCTGTTGGGCTCTGTTTGGCACCGAGACAATTATTCTAATTGCCACATTGCCAGACAGGACACCGTTAAAAAAAAAAAAAAAAACAGAAAAGGATAAAGCCATTGACAAACAACATTACTACTGACTATACCCAGCAGAAGCTGCTCCCCTGGATATGCGGTCTACACAAGGAAGGAGCTCCACCCAGGCCCATCATCATCAGCAGCAACTCTTTTACTTACAAAATAGCTTCCAACCTCGCATCTTTGGCTGGCAACACACTACATCGCATTTCTAACTCTCAGGACTTCTGCAACAGAATAAAGACCTGGTCTCCTATGATGTCACATCTCTTTCTACCTGCAGGGAGTTAATGTCCCATTAGAACCCCCCTAACGACCACCATCCCCCCCCCAGGTGACCTCTAGTGGCCATTATGTTGGAGGGATCGCCAATATAATGGCCAATTATGGTACTCCTTCCCATTCCCTAATTCTTTTGTCACACCTGAAGTATATTTAGCTCAGTGTTCTCCAGCTTCAGTTAGAAATGAAGAAGCCTCTTGGATGAGAGGTGAAACATCTTCTTGAAAACTTCAGGTCCAATTGCCACAGCTTAACTTTCCAAGCTTAACCATGACCTGAATGACTGAGAACCTTCACAGATATGTTAGTAGATGTGAATGAAGCAAGTACACTAAATTGTTGCACATATTAATGATCTGCAAACATATATTTTCTCTAATACTTGACCTATAATGTACAATAATATGTACATCCTCATGTTCATAGTATTTGGTCTTTTCTTCTTTAAACTGTGTGGCTGATGTGAAAATAATTTCATTTGCAGATACTAGAGGAAAAGTAGGCCATCACCACTCTTGTGATGAAACAACAGTCCCCTGTGTGACAATAAAACATAAGTGCCCCAGATATAACAAAAGGAAAGGCTACAGATATGTGATGGGATAAAATACACTCTGTATATAAAAAGCATAGTTTATATTTTAAAGGTAAATCTCGAACAAAGTAGAATATTTTATCGGCAGTTGAATTTATATGTATCACTAAAAAATAAAGGAAACAAACAACAAAATGTAACTTCAAATAAATCAAACACACTAAATAAAGGCGTGGCTCTGAAGGTGGGGACCACATCTTAGTACCTACGCTTTCTGGCTGATGTTTTGGTCGCTTTTGAATGTTCGTGGTGCTTTCACACTCAGGGTAGCATTAGGCTCTACAACCCACACTCGTTTCTCAAGTAGTGCAGCTCATCCGGGATGGAACATCAATGTGAGCTGTAGCAAGAAGGTTTGCTGTGTCTGTCAGTGTAGTGTCCAAAGGCTGGACTCTGGCTCACCAGAGGTAGCATCACTGCCATTAGGTACCTAGATGAGATCCTCAGATCACTTGTGAGACCATATGCTGATGTGGTTGGCCCCAAGTTCCTCCTAATGCTGGACAATGCAAGACCTCATGTGGCTGGAGTGTGTCAGCAGTTCCTTCAAGATGAAGGCATTAAAGCTATGGACTGGCCTGCCTGTTCCACAGACCTGCATCCGACTGAGCACATCCGGGGCATCATGCCTCGATCCATCCACCAGAGTCACGTTACACCACAGACTTTCCAGGAGTTAGTGGATGCTGTAGTACCGGTCTGGGTGGATATCCCTTGGGAGACCTCCACCACCTCATCAGGAGCATGCCCAGGGGTTGTAGGGAGGTCATACAGGCACATGGAGGCCCCACACAATACTAAGCATAATTTTGACATGTTTTAAGAACATTACATCTAAGTTGGATGAGTCTGTAATGTGTTTTCCACTTTATTTTTGTGCATGACTCCAAATCCAGGCCATGGTTGGTTAATACATTTGATTTCCATTGATGATTATTCTGTGATTTTGTTGTCAGCACATTTAGCGTTATACAGAACAGTCATTGAGAGTATTTCATTAATGCATATCTAGTATGTGTGTATGTGTCTGGGTGTTCCCATTATTTTTTTGAGCAGTGTATAGTATATGTTGTAGTGTTGGGAAAGGGGAAGTAATTTTTCCTGCATGCACTAGGGGGATGTAGTATATTAGAAACTGCTTGTTAATGTCAATCTTTGCAGGTTATAAGATAGATTCATGTTTGTTACTGTTCTTATTTCTGTTACACCATCTGACCATTAATGATACCTCATCAGCAGGTGTTCAATTTGAGGTTGGTCAATAAAAAGGGTGTGTCTTCCAAAATCCTGTGGCAATAAGGCAGAGAAGTGGCCATTAAAGTAAAGTTACCTCTCTGACTGGTTATTGTCATAATGCCCAGTTTTCCTAACATTCAGATTCAGCAGCAAATATTGTCTATGTGTTATGCAGAATTATCTATTTGTTTCATATCATTCTTGTCAATAATTAACATTTTAGGAAATGAAAAAAATTAAGATTTCACTGAAAATAAAAGAACCTTGTTAATTTCATCAAGGCTCACTTTTTCATATCATTGGTGGTGTAGTTATACAGACAGCTTATGACTGCAGTGGCTCTTCCATCACATCCATCTAATCATTGCACTAATAATACTATGTAGAAAAAGCTTTTAGTGGATTTAAATAAACAGTTGTTAACAGTAATACAGTTTCCAAATACTACTGTTATGCTTGAACGTTTACCTACCCCCCCCCCATTAAATTAAATGATAAAATCAAACTAGCAATTTAAGTAAAATAAAACTGAAAAAAAGAATAATAAATACAAATTTAGAAAACACGTGGTTTTAGTGAATGCCTCAAAATGTTGCTCAACAAAATTTTAGTTCAGGAGCTTCAACAGGCTTGTTTATTTGTTTTATTTATTAACTTCATTAACATTAAAATATATAAATAAATGTGTAGATATATATAAAACAATATGCCATGTATATACATATATAAATATGCCATATATATCTATATCTAGATATATATATACCTAGAAACAGGTGCATGAGAACAGTAAAAACTTAAGGATGGAAAAGAGATTGATGCTAATGCAAAACAGTTGCATGAAGATTCGCAAAGTGTGGACTTCAGTGAAGTACTTCAAGAGCTAATGTACACAAAGCTGTATCTATAATATAGATTGCAACTGTTTCATTCTCATTGTTATAACCACTGTTAGACCAGAGAAAAAACAGTAAGTCTAAGACCCGAGCTAATGTGATAAAGACTGGACAATCGCTCTATGGTACAATATTACAGATTCTATTACATTTCCATTATAATACGGAAGTTAACTTCTCACACACTGGATATATCCATTGTGATATTCCTTCAGTTAGTTATGATCTCACAGAAATGTTACCTAAATGTATTTTCAACTCTGTTTTACAAAGTCCAAATTGAGTGCAGTTTCCTGTGACGCTTTTGTGTGCTCTTAATGCCTCCTTTTGCTGACAAGCTTTATGCGCATTCATTTTTAAGTAGAATTTGGCATCTGTCCACAATGCCATAGGTACCAAAAGTTGGTTCCATTGACCATTGTGTTACCCTGCTATATTGTACTTACGTATCTTACCTTAGCTTCTCAGAAAATATACTGAGTATTGCTAAGAAGAAGATGAGAGACAGGACCAAACAAGCAGATAACCTAAGCCTTGAAATCAAAGCAACCTGGGCTTCGATTACACCTCAGCAATGCCTCAGGCTGACTGCCTTCATGCCATGGCACGTTAATTTAGTAACTTATGCTAAAAGGCCAAACCAGGTGCTGACTGGACAGAGGGAGATTTTTTGTCTTCGGAAACTGTCCAATAAAATATTACAGGTTTTACAGAAACAAACAAAAGTTTTAATAATATTCTATCATTATCTGTATTATAAAAATGTATCACATGAAAGGTTTTACTCTGAGTATAATGATCATGCCATGACTTTTACCTTTTTATAAGCTCATTTTTTTCAGATGATCAAACTTACTGAGATACCCCTTTATTGTTTATTGAAATATAAATAATTTCTTATTTGCAAAAAGCTTTAAATATCCACTTGACAGGGCTTCTAATAAATCCACCTCACATAAAGATTATTGGGCATGAATCCAAGAAAAGATCCACTTTCTTATTCTATATATCAGCTGTGATAGTTATTTATCCACAACTCTGTGTATTTGTTGGTATACATTTAAGTTTTAAAAAAAAGTAAGATTTCCGATCAAATCTATTGAGAATTTGATTCTGTCCTTTAAGAAACAGGTTCAACAGAAGTGTGTTTGTGTCCCATCTGGTGGTCAGATCTAGAAATTACCTGTGACACACAGACACACAATGATTAAACAATAACAGAGTTATTGATTCACAGCAGACTTTGATCATTCCCTACATGTTAAACAAACACAGACAGAGGCTTTGTTCTGAGTTTACAGAGAGAACTGTCAGATGACAGACTTCACTGAAACCTAAAATTGGATGTTGCTGAAAGCAGAAAAAAAACAAAACAGAAACCCTGCTGACTTCTTTTGGTTTAGTTTTATCTCAGCTCAAACAGAGATGTTGTCAAAATCTGTTCTTCTGTTCTTGTAGTGTTTCTTTTCACATGACAGGGATAAGATCAGATATCATTAGACTGTATTCATAGTTTAGGTTCCCAGTGTATCAATTTACCTTAAGTATGCATCAACATATCCTCTACCAATTTAATAGTGATATATAGAACATTGGTCCAAAGGGAACAAACAAAAATACACTGGATGGCATCAGATTCACCCTAAATGATAATGTAAAAAAAGAAACAAAAAAACATGGTATGATTAGAACTTCTGATTTAAATCTTATATGAAATGAATTTCCCTTTTCACATATAAAGCCCTAAATAATGAAGCCCCATCTTAAATCGGATATCTGTTTCTTTTTTTTTTCTAGCAGAGCACTTTTCTCTCAATCCACAACTTTACTGGTGGTTCTCAACATTTCTAAATTAAAAAAAAACAATGGAAGGCAGATCTTTAGTTATTACTTGCTCAACTGGAACCAACTACCAGACATACAACCGGTCTACATTTAAGACTAAGCTTAAAACTTTCCTTTTTAATAAATCTTATAGTTAGAAGTCTTGTGTTATCTCTATAATAATGCTGCTGTAGTCTTAGACTGCTGGAGGACATGGGGACCACATTTCATCACTTTGCTACATTTTATGCATTATTATGTGGCAAGGTGCACACTACAGAGGGCCCAGGCAGGGTTGGAACCCCAGACTCCCAGGTGAAAGTCAAGGACGTCGAGCAGTCAGCCAAAGGGATATCCCCTTGCCCAGGGCGCATTATCAGTTGGAGACATAGTGACAGGACTCCACTTGACCTTGCACACTTTAGTTGTGATACAATCCTGGGGCATCAGCTGGGCTGCTGCCATCAACAGCGTGAATTTATAGGTGATACAGTTGGACCTTTTTTTTTCCAACAGCTTAGTCCTGCTTATTTCCTAGACATAGCTATTGGCTTAGCCTCTATTGCAAGTAGCTGTATGTGCTCATTTTGACCTAAAAACTGTGTCAGAGTTCATCTGTTTAAATATTTCTTTCTTAGTCAGAGCCACCTAAGCATCTAGTTTACCATTACCTTATCTGACATAGAAAATATTTTTTGAAACAGTGCTTTTATGTTCTTTTTTGTGTGACTGCCTCAGTCTTTGCAAAGCTCCAGCTGTTGGTAGCAGTATACTGTTCAGGGTCTGGTTCAGCTGGAGGTTTAAAGGGAGTTTTCCTCCCAGCTGTCGCTACATGTATGGCCTGTATAAGGGATTGTTGCAAAGTTAAAAACACAATGAAAGCAACTGTTCACTGATGATACATGTTTATCCAGAAGCGAGTTCTGCCATCAATGACTGGATGCAATCGGCTGGGTTTCAAAACTAATGTTTGTATAATTTCATTTAAACGAGTATGTAAAGTGGCTTGAGATGAAATGCTGTGAATTGGAGCTATATACGTAAAAAACTGAATTAAAATTAGCCCAAATATGAATAAAAAAGTAAATTAAGAGCGATCAACCTTATAAGTCAAACATTCAAATCCATATACGTAGTAGACATCCATATAACAGAACCTACAATTTAGATTTTTTTCAGGGGCATATTCTAAAAAAAAAAAAAAAAAGACATTTACAATACCAATTATTTGCAGAAATATATATTTGGTCAGGGGGGAAATAAAACTAAGCTTTAAAAAGAAGAAAAAAATCCCAGCGATGGAAATATCAACACATAAACCCTAAAAAGATAAATGCAGCAGTTTATTGATTTTACTTCACTTTGTTAGTTTATTGGAGATTTAGTGCCATCTAGGTGTTTATTTTGGTGCTATGCTATAAATCTGTTCTATTATTCCAACCAGATACAATTCTTTAAAGTAACCAGGCTGAATATGTAAGCCTAATGTGGACAGTGGTCATGTATAAAGTGGCTCAAGACATTGTATAGAGTGGCTCTTTATTATTTATAGTGACCTAATCCTCATCAACAACCTTAACAGTCAATAGCATATCTACATGTCAGGTCCTTTATGCCCTACCACCAGTGCGTGATGTTGTGATGATGCTGTAATCAACAGTCCAAATGGGTATGCCACTGAGCAAAATATAGAGAAAAGATCCTTCCTGCATACTGAAGTATGGTGGAGCAAGTGTGATGCTGTGGACCTGATTCTCTTCCAAAGCTCCTTAGAATATGAAATCCTCAGGAAATTATTCACCAGACACAAAACAAACCAACTTTTTTCCTTGTTCACTTAGTCACCAGTAGAGTGAATCTGAGAAAGGTGTAAGAGATGCTTTAAATCGTCTGGATATGACATCCAGACAATTTAAAGCAGGCATGCCCAAAGTCGGCCCTCGAGTGCCGTTGTCCTGCAGGTTTTAGATGCATCCCTGCTTCAGCACAGCTAATTCTGATGAATGCAGTTGAGCAAAAGCCTGATAATCAGCTAGCAATGGAAATCAGCTGTTCTGAAGCAGGAAAAGCTCTAAAACCTGCAGGACAGCTGCCCTTGAGGACTGCCTTTGGGCATGCCTGATTTGAAGGTTATGCAAAGTGAAATAGACAAAAACCTTAAATATTTGAAGAACTCAACAGAACTTACAGACATCATGAAAATACAGACATCATACAGCAATAAAGTGATTGTCTTTATTCATTCACAGATCAATACATTTATAATTTCCTTCAAATATGATTGCATTTAATATGGCAGAAGAGACAGATTCACATCTAAAAAAAAGAAAAAAAAAAAACAACCACAAAGGAAGCCTGCCAGATCTTAGCAGTTAACACAAAAGTGGCAAAAACTCAAAAGGCAAATGTGAAGAATTCCCATTGAGATATAATGAGGTCTGAAAAGTTCCCTTGTTATACAGTAACAAGGGGAAACGTTTGTGAAGCCCACACAACACAAGTCATACTCAAACTAAAAGGATAGACCTAGGCAGCTTATACAGAGTCTGGTCATGTTCATCTGCAGAGTAAATCTGTTTTTATGGTTCCCAAAATACTGGGAAGCAGCTCTTGATGATTCTGGTTTAGGTAAAAACTAATTTTTGGTTGTAACAATTTCACTTAATCTGCATGCATAAAATAACCAAAAAACAGCTCACAGTCTAATGTGTTCTTGATGTGATGAAAATGTTTACACAGGCCGTTTAGAGCTTGTGAGAAAATAAAGAATCAAGAAGGTTGAATGGAAAAAAAAAAAAAAAAAGAAAACAGACTGATTTTAGACATTTAATCATAACACAATATCGTAACTCTTTAAAACAGCATATTTGTAGGTTTTGAAAATCTAGACATTTCATACATTTTATAAAACAAGGATTTAAACGTGCAAAATTTAGCATCGAAGCTCTGGAATAGCAGAACCAATAACTGTGAGGGAGGTCATAGAGTAAGGTCACCTTAAACAACTGCACTTATACTTAAATTTATATATCAATATGTATGTTTTGGCCACAAAAAGTGTACTCCCTGACTTTATTATTTTTTTGTTGAAGAAATGAATAAAAAAAAAAAAAAAAAAAAAGGAAAAAGCAAATCTAATGTGCAAAGCCCGATAAACAGAAATTATCTACCCAATCAAGACATCAAAACAACAAAAGAATCATTAAAGGTTCAAAGCTTTGTTCTTTATGTAGAAATTCTAATAGTGGGATAAATCAAAAGGAAGTTCATAAATTGGAGAAATTATGATCAAAAAAGCCTATGAACAGCTGATTCAGAGACATGCAGTGGACATGAACCAATTTCTGAAAATATTAATGCTGATCAATTAAAAACAAAAGCAGTAATATCAATTCTATCTGCGTGATGAGGTTAGTAGCTTAGTGGTAGTATCCCTCTAATGACAATACACTGCTCTGAGTTAAAGTCAGTAACATGTTAATCCAAAATAATTGACCAACTAAATTTAGAGTGGACACGTCTTTGTATGAAGTAATCAGCCAAACTTAAACCCTATTCTGGATAAAAGGGAGAAGGTTCTCCTAAGGCGAGCTTTGAGTTTCCTCAGCTTCCACCAGGCAGGACTGATCCGAGTCCAAGACTCGGAACGGTGGGTGGTATTCGAATGCTGTGATCATGGTAGAGCCAAAACTGTGTTTCTGGTGCAGAAACCAAATGACAGCAGAGACCCCCACGACAGCCACCACGCTGAGAATAACCAGAGCGGAGACCACGGCACTGGATTCTGAGAAGGAACAATGCAGGGAAAGTCTCAGCTATGAAGACAAAGATCGGAGGGGAATATGTAGAGAAACAACAACAGCTCAAGCTCAAAGCTTCACTTACTGGGTCTGGGCTGCTCCTCCCCTGAACAGCAAAATAAAAGAGTGAAGAGAGACAATGAAACAATACATACCATAAGTTCAAAGCTCAAACACTGAGTACGTACAATCACAATGGGCTACAAAAACATGTACAGCCCTTGATGATTTTCCAAAAACACACTTTTTAATTTACACACCGTGATGTGCAAAACAATAAGACTGTCCTCCAAGACTGACCCTTTGTTCTTAGCAAAATGCCGTGTTCACTTTTTTGGCGTTGATGGACATAATACATCTACAATCTGTAACTTTTTAGGGACTTTTATGCCTCAGAAGGTTCGTAGCTAAGCTGTACAATAACTGCTTGGAAAAAAACAAAGGCTAGCAAACCAGATAAGTTCCAAGAAACTGGGTTCTATATGTCAGAAGAACATTTGTTGAGGCTTGGTTGAAGCAGAAAATATTAAAGGAAGGATGTGCCAGTAAAGTTGTGGTCTATGGCTGCAAAGAGCACAAAGCAGAAAGATTTAAACGCTGTGAAGAATATTTGCTTAGTACTGACTTAGACTGCCCTCCTCAAATCAATATTATCATTTCCATGTTTTATATAAAAATATAAAGTATATTTACTGTATGCTATGTTATTGTTTTACCTGTTTTTTTAACAATGTCTATTTTAAGGTTACAGCCTTCACTCCTATGGAAAAATTAAAAATAAAATATATATATATTTAATTTATTCTAAAGCTGAATCAAATCACTATCAGCCCAGGTATTGGCTCAGAAAAAAAAAAAAAAAAAAAACAGGATCAAAGCATCTCTACCATGCTGCAGTTAAAAAGTAAAAACTGCTCAATTTGATTTATCTCCAAAATTATTTAGTTTTATGTTAACATAAATCGCTATAGTTTATGGCTCGAATGTTAAAAAAATGAAGAATGCTGTTAAAATTATTACCTTTTCAAAATAAAAGGCAGAAATAATTTTCTACTTCTAGCACAAAAAGAAGACTCACTCTGAATGGATTCACAGACCACTCCGTTCTCCACGTCGTCCTGGCAGCTCACGTTTTCCCATCGCCCCGAGCTGCTGTGCAGAGCCACACAGATGTCCCCTTGGGGGAGATCAGGAGGAGAAGGGCTATACTCCCAGTTAGTAAACCTAACAGACTGGTTGTTTGACCACTTCATGGTATCATCTGAAAAGACACACAAAAATCCATACTTGCTATTACTGTACTGTGTCATTTTTTATTGAGTTATCTCTCACTTTTTCTTATAAATTGGAGAAAAAAATAATTTCAATGGTTCTGGTTGTATCACATCTCCTGCTGTGGGTCTCAGGAACTCTTTAAAAGAAGAAATAACAAGAATTTCCTGTTATTGTTTAAAACAACAGAAACTGTTCAGTCGAATCAAACGTTATCTTACACACAATTTAAACTCCACACAAGTTTTACTTTGTTAAAATCCAAAAACCACCACCATATTTCCACATGAACTTTACCATCTATATCATACTTCATTCCCAGCCAAATGTTTACGTTGCCTTTCCACACTTCAGGACTATATTTCACGACAAATTCATTTTCTTCTGCGCTCTGGATTGTCAAAAGGCCTACAAAAAAAGCACAATGGGAACAAAATAACAGACATGAAAAAAAACAAAGCCAATTTTTTAATTTCTAAGCAGTGAAACAACTAAAATGATCAGAAGTACCGAATCCTCTGCAGTGCGAAAGTGCTGCTTCAAACGTGTAGCTTTTAATTTTGTCTTCTTCTCCATGGACAAAGTGGAAGCATTTTTCACCATAGGGAACCCAGGTCCGTCCATCTGCAGGACATTCTGAAAATAAATAGACAAAGAAAATATAATTCAGCTAAATACAAACTTTTTCTCTGAACAAAACTTAATGATTTACTGGATTAAGTTAAAATTCAAATATACATTCAAAGACTTTAATAGCAAACAGCAATAGGTTTGTGAGTTCAGAAAAACACTGCAACTCTCTTTTTAATGGCACCTTAAAAATACAACATATATCTATTTATATATAAAAAAATATCATGGTCCCTGCAATTTCTTTAAAATAGTGTTAATAATAGTGTTATTTATATAGCAAAAGTCTAAAACAACAAAGATTATTTTTGATTTATCTTACTGATATCGACACATTAGCATTTCTTTCCGTTTGGTCTTTATTTTACAAGGAAGTCAGAGTAGATAAAATCTGAAGACACCAGTAAACATGTATAATCCAGCTGTTCTGAGAATTCTTCAGAGGTTTGACGGAGAAAGTTGGTGAAAAATTAGCATCATAAAGACAGAGTAGCACAGCAGACAGGTTAGGGAGGAAACTATGGTTAAGCAAGATTTTCTTATAAAATTTTACTTAAGGCTTTGGACATAGAACAGTTCAATCCATCATCTGCAAGCAGTAAGAGTAACGGATACCTGCGTAAACCTATATTTAAAAGGTCATCTATCTAAACTGAAAGGCTGGACAAGGAGAAAAGCAGCCAGGGGGCCCTTGGAGACTGTGGAGGAGCTGCAGAGTTCAGGTGGGAGTTTAAAGAGCGTCTTTCCTCAAATACTTTACAGAATGATGGAAAAACAAATTCTCACAGGGAAACAATGTGGAGGCATCGTTATACTTCTTGTCAGGGATTCGAAAGCTTGTCCAACTAAATACAGAGAGCTACAGGTATGGCCCTAATTATCCAAACTAGTCATAAAGTGATGCTTTCATTTAAACAGCATCTTTTGTATAAAATATTAGAAGTATTAAGTGACTCAACCTGAGTTCTGATTTGCAGTTACAAGGAAGGTTTGTCGGCCAAATGCCAGTTAACCTGTTTCCTCCTTGTATCATTGTAAAAGGATATATATTACTTCTAACAACCCATTTCTCTTAAAAATGTGATTAAAAACAGCCTTTTAGCTCTTATAAATAGTCTGTCCTTTGAAAGAAGCATGTTGCATTTACATTTATTACAGAATTCCTGATTGAACATAAATAATATCAAATAATGGGTTATAAATAATACAGGTCAACACTAAAAGCAGGATAATCATATAATAATACATGTTAGCAGCTGAGAAACATAAAAAACAAATTTGTCACAGCTGTGCAGTGACGGAAATAAAAAAGGGCATATCTAGGTAAAATGAGAAAAAAAAAGATAAAAGAAAGATTGTAAAAAAAACATGCAAAAAACAGGATTTTAGAAAAATTATTAATTATTTAAACACATTTTCTATTTTATAAAGGATTGACTGAATGCCGCGTTTGGTAGGGTAGCTCAAAAGCCATGCCCATGACATATTTGGACAACAGGGGGGATTTTAATAGCAAAAAATTAGGCAGATGTAAATTAATCATTTTAAAGCTCGTCACATGAGTGCCTATTAAATTGTATCAAAGTTTGTGGTATTAATTTAATCAAATTGTGGGTTACAAATACATTTAAATTACAGCAAGCTGCCATTGAATTTGATGAAATGCTAAACACCAGGGTTGGACATGTGTACAGAAGCAGAAAGTTTGGTGGTTCACTGGTCTGAAGCACGTAGGTGGAAGAGAACAGACATCTGCAGTACACTCAAAAAAGCAACTGTGGCTGCCCGGCAGTCTGGAAAGGTCCGTAGGTGGAAATGTAAAACCTCCCAGACAGCTGCCAATCTTCTCATGGGTGGACAGCACTGCAATATCACCACAAAAGTCAGACTGGCAATCAACAAATTAATTTGAAAATAACCCAGAACCTACATCTCATACAACACAAGCCACAACTTCTTAAAAACATTAATATGACAACATGGCAACAGTGTTAAAGAAAAACTAAACTCTGGTATAACTTTTCAATAAGGTCACCAGCAAAAAAAAAAAAAAAACATTGTCTACAAAAAAAAGAGAACATGGCAGCAAGTCCTACTGCAGAGATGGATTCTAAAATAAAAGTAATCAGACAGTAAATGAATGAAGTTCCTTTGGAGGAAAGAAGTGGAAAGTTTTGAACATACACAAACCCCCAGAAAATAGCAAATAGGTGTTTTCAAGTATCAACCCATCATACAAGCTGTAAGACACCTTAAATGTTGATGAGCTGTGCTTGCTATGGTGCCACAAGCCCTTGATGACTTTTAGACACTAGCCTGATTCCCACTGAAGTTTGCGGGTTATCCTGGGTTTTTCAAACACGGATCAACCAGCTTACAATCGGCATTTGGCTCCCTACCCACTGGAAAAAAAACCAAAGAAGCTGAGTCTGGCCCTCAGTGGCAACCTGCGTAGCCTCTGTGTCCCCACTTCTACATGTCTGGTGACATCATCATGCTGGGTTAGCGCTAATGAAGTTACCAGTAAGTGTGCTTTAATGTTTCACCTTTTATGTGTCTGAATCTCTCTCACTAGCGCTGCTCCATGTTTATCAAATGTACACAGAGTGGTGTTGGCTTGTTGTGTGGACGTCCGTACATTGCTCTCAATGGTATCACGTAAATTAGCGGGTTAAACCAGCTCTGATGTTGTCAGGATCGTGCTGGCAGTCAGGAAGGACGCTTCCTTGCACCAATTCTTTTAGCATAGGGACCTCCTGATGTTCCTTTCCACCAGTAGGAGCTATACGGTTGCCCACAATCCTTTGTGTGACTGAAGCTATCAACACAACCCATCTCACAGAGCTTAATGAAAATACATAATTTTATGAAGTCACACATGCAAATGTATGCATCTATTCTTGTAGTTCTTTTCCAGAAAGCTGTAGTCCAAGTTTGAGCAGCGTCATCCAAGTACGCGACCACCGTGTTACGATGTCTACAATGTTCAAAGCTGTACAGATTCAAGAATAGGAGGTTGGAACAAGAAGAGGAGCTGCGATCTGTTGTTTCCAGAATGAGCCCATGAACTTGAATGTTAGCAACGTTTCTGTCAGCCATGTTGAAGGACAATAACATTTGCTATTGGCTAGTGATATGTTTCTGCACTAATGCAAGCGGTAGATATTGGAGACAGAGGAAAGAAAAGAATTTGTTTAACTACTTCTGAACAATCCAGGGGAGATGAGGCAGGGGAAATCATCATAAAAAGTCATTTGTTGCTGCACAGAACATAATGGAATTATATGCATTATATTTATATGAGAAGATATGTTCTAAAATGTTTGTTAAAGACATGTAAAAAACTCAAATGCCCAAATGTCCACCAACTAGTATCTGCAAGCGAAATAAAAACACAGTATGATATATTTTCAACCCTGCCGAGGACATCTTATGAAAAATGGAGCTACCCTCACGCTGTACATTGTTTGGACAATTTAGAATTTTGTATGAAAGCAACAGATCAATATTTAATGCTTTCTTATTTAAAAAAAAGACAATTTTCATGAAAAAATGCTTATGTTGCCTAAGTTCATCATTTATGTAAACGACAACATAACTCAGCAAGCTGATTCTCGCTCCAAAGGAGACTGTTGGTTTGTTTATGACTAGGACCTAATAATCTCATTGGACCAAAGATAACCCAAGTTAGAAGAACAATGATTCCAAGATCTGGACTCTGGAGCATACAAAACATTGTCTGCATTAAACATTGGTTATGTTTCAGTTCTGGTTGTTACATTAAAAGTTTTTCAGGTGGATTGAGCGTTTGCCACCAGACATTTTGTAAAGATATTATATTAATCCAAATCTGTCTGAGGGATGTTTGGTACTTTTTTCACAAGTGATGGTTGGATTTTTGTTTCTCTATTGTCTACTCAAAAGAAAATCTAAACAAAAGAAAAAAAATAAGTTCAAGAGGTGCTACAATGTATTTCTTTTAATTTCTCCATACTTCATTT